>RJWM01013176.1:0-54183 GCA_004363535.1 Dasyprocta punctata | reverse complement strand
GGGGCCCTTCTCGTTCTCCTCCAAGGTCCTGGGGTCAGGACCCCGGAAGGCAGTCCATATTGAGTCCTGATCGGTGCCTGAGCTGCTCGGGCCGGGCGTGGGCCCCACGAGGGGCCCTTCTCGTTCTCCTCCAAGGTCCTGGGGTCAGGACCCTGGAAGGCAGTCCACATTCGAGCGTGTAGCTTTATTTCCCCTGAAATTCAGGCTAATTTCTGGTCATGAGCAAGTCAGTGCACCTTCTGGGGGCTTAAACTCAGCAGGGAGCCGCTGGATGGAGCCAGCAGTTTTTCTGAGTTTCAGGCTCAGTTGGCCCCACTCCAAGATGGCTCCTGTCCAATCGCTGTCTGCTGCAGAGTGGCCAAATCCATACCACTCAGCAGCCTATGCAGTCCATGGTGATCACTGCTCCCTTCCTCTGTGGCATCTCTCCATGGATGCTTTTGGGGTTGCCAGCAGTCACCGTGTGTCTGTGGGACTGACCTGTTCCTCCTATGCAGTGAGTCCTGATTCAGGCAGAAGGTACTGCTCGCTACCTCCTCCTTGTCCACTGAGGTCTCTCTCTTCCCTCTACAGAGGGGTCATCATTTCTCACTTCAGATCCTTCCTGGATCCAGAGGGGACCCACTTCTCCCCTTCTTGTCTTCCTTGTGTTGCTATATTCCAGTGTCTGGATGGCACATCTCAGAGAGACTCTCTGCTCCTCATCATTCTACCATCTTCCTGGAAGTGTTGGGTTCTAATTTTTTTGAGTTTTTTTATATTCTAGATATTAGTGTTCTGAGAAGTAGCCTGCAAGATTTTTTCTACTCTATACGTTGTCTCTTCACTCTGTTGGTGGTTTCCTTTGCTGTGCAGAAGCTTTTTCATTTGATGTGATCCCATTGATTGATTCCAGATGTTAAGTTTTGTGTACTTTGGGTTCTGTGTAGAAGTCCTAGCTTATGCCTATGCCTTTCAGAGTTTTACCTGTTTTATTTTCCAGCAGATTAAGTGCAGCTTGAGATCTTTATCTATTTCGATTTTATTTAGCACAGTGAGAGACAGAGATCTTCAAACTTCGTCCAATGTGTATCCGGTTTTCCCAATTTCCTCCAGTGTATATTTTTAGTGCCTTGGTCCAACATCAGATAGCTGACTGTACCTAGTTTGCTTCTGCATCTTCTCATCCAGTGGTGGTGAACCTGTGGCACATAAGTCGAGTGGGCACAGAGCCTTCTCTGGACAAAAGTCACCTCTGCAACTGATTGTTGGGTAACAATCAGTTTTTTTTCTAAGCTGAAACCTCAGTATTTGGGCACTGGGTTTCTAACAGGTTTGCCATCACCACTCCGGTCTGTTTCCTTGGTCCGCAGACCAGTTTTTGTGCCAGTACCAAGCTGCATTTTTCATTGTGGATTTGTAATATAACTTGAACTCCAGGATTGTGATGCTTTCTGCTTTTTGTTACACAGGATTGCTTTTGCTCTTCTGGGTCTCTTTTGGTTCCATATGGATTTTAGGATGATTTTCTTTAGTTCCATAAGGAATGATAATGGTATTTTGATTGAGATTATGTTAAATGTGTATATCACTTTGAAAACATGGCTATTTTGACAATATTGCTTCTATCAAGGAACCCAGGGGATATCTTTCTATTTTCTGGTGTCCTTTTTAATATCCTTTTTCAGAGTACTGAAGTTTTTGTTGTAGATGCCTTTCACTTCCTTAGTTAGGTTAATTTTGGTTTTTCTTCTTTCTTTTTCTTCTTTTGTTTTTTTGAGACAGGGTCTTGACCCTATACTTAAGGCTGGCCTTGAACTCACTGTGTAGCCCAAGCTGACCTTGAACTTGTGATGATCCTCCTGCCTTTAGCCTGCCAAGTGCTGGGATTAGAGGCGTGCACTACCATGCCTGGCATAGGTTAATTCTTAAGTATTTAATTTTTCTTTATGCTACTGTAAATGGTATTATTTCCCTAATTTTTCAGAGTTCATTATTGGTCTACTGCAGTGCAACTGATCTTTTTATGTTGATTTTGTGTTCTGCTACATTGCTAAGTTTGACATTTAATTCTAGGAGTCTTCTGGTAGTTTCCTGGATCTTCTGTTTAAAGAATCTGTGAATGATTTGAGTTCTTCTTTTCCTATATGTATCCTTTTTATTTCTTTGTCTTGCAGATTGTCCTGGCTAATGTTTCAAGTACTTTGTTGAACAGGAGTGGTGATGGTAGACATTCTTATCTTGTTCCTGATTTTAGAGGGAAAAATTTCAGTTTTCCTCCATTTAATGTGATGTTGGCAGTAGGTTTGTTGTAAATGGGTTTTATCAGGTAGAGATAGATTTCTTCTGTAAGTACTTTCTTCAGGGTTTTTAATCATGAATGGATATTGCATTTGTCAAAGGTTTTAATGCCTCTATTGAGATGATGATGTTCTTTTTTGTCCTCCTGTTTATGTGGTGTATTACATTTATTCATCTGAGTATTTTGGGCCATTTCTGCAGTCCTAGGTTGAAGCCTGCTTGGTTAAAGTGCATAACCTTTTGGATGTCTTGCTGCATTCTCTTTGTCAGAAACTTGACAATTTTTGTATCTGTGTTCATTGGCGAGATTGGCCTGTAGTTTACTTTTTCAGTTGGGTCCTTGTCTGGTTTTGGAGTCAGGGTAATTGCTCATTAACTTTTTCTTTACTAGGTGTTGTCTACAGATCCCTCTCTTTCTCTTCCAGTTCCTGTCTTAGGTCAGCCCCTCATTACCTCGTGCTTCCTGCTTAGGCTCAGCTGCTCAGGTGCAAAGCAGTGTTGCATCTGTCTTCTCCAGACTGGTGAGGGTGAGGTTCTGATCTGCTGCCTGCTCCCCTCTGTGACAAATCCCTCATCATTTACTTACCAAGCCTACCTTTTTTGCTCTCTGTGTGACTGGGTGTTGTTTCATGGATATTTCTTTTCTTATTACATTATTTTAATTCAAAGTTTATTTATTTATTTTGTTTTTTATTTTGAGAGGCTTTGAAACAGCAAATAGAAGATTTACAGGAAGATCTGAAAAAGAAGGAAACAAAATGGTCAGGCACATATGGGCGTCTGAGAAGCCAGATAGAAATGTTAGTCAGAGAGAATACAGACCTCCGAGAAGAGATAAAAGTGATGGAAAGATTCCGACTGGATGCCTGGAAGAAAGCAGAAACTATTGAGAGCAGTCCCAAGGCCTACCAGTATGTGACTGCCAGGAAGAAAGACAAATCCATGGTAGGTTTGGGTGCTAACTGGTTTTTCCAGGTCTGGGGGATGATGATAAATATTTGAACATTGAAATTTATAAAGACAGAAAGTGGAATGGTGGGTTCCAGGGGCTGAGGAGGGCATGAGGAATGGCTTTAGTGGGTACAAGGTTTCAACGTTACGAGATAAAGAAGTTCCTGAGATGAGTGAAGGTTGTGGTTGTAACGCTAGTAACACAGTCAGTGCGCCACTCCACTGTATATTTAACATTGGTTGAGAGGTAGTGAATTTTAGGTCATGTGCATTTTACCACAGTGAAGAGCATTTCATGTATTGCAATATATAGGTACTTTCCAAATTCATTTTTATAATTCTTACAAAGGAGCTATGCAGCAGGCAGATGGCCTCGGTTGAAATGTCAGATGCAGATGAGTCTTGCAGTCACACGCGTTGACTTCTTTCTAAGTGTCTGGTCTTCTGTATCGGTGCATGAACTGAGCTGTGGGAGACATATGCACCCTGGGGTGCAGTGATGAGCAGAATAGACTTTCTCACACTCTTGGCACTCACAGTCTAGCAGTGGTGGAAAGACTGTAAATATGGCAGATGAATGTGCAAGGTGGGTGTGGCAGACAGTGTGGAGACAAGGCAGGGAAGGCAAGGCGGGGCGGGTTGGGAGTTTGGGCCCAGGGTGCTCCACTTGGTGGAGTTCTGCAGGAGGAGCAGGACGTGCCTATGGCCAGAAAGGCCAGGATGTGGGAGGTCAGGAGTGGAACAGCCCTAGGAACAGGGGCATAAGGCCTTCCAGCATCTCCTGAGTACTGTGAGAGCTCCCGGGGCTTGGGCTGGGCTGTTCCTCCCTTGTAGTGTGCGCACCATGTCCTGTGGACTGACCTGTGGAGGGGCAAGAACATGGGGACGGCTGTAGGAATTCAGACCAGGGGGTGGTGGCACAGATGGAGTCAGAGCAGTGAGGGGTGAACAGCAGCAGATTTGTGGATGAACCTGACAGAGATGTGGCAGTAAGAGAGCAGTCAGGAATGACTTCTGACTAGTTTGGGTCTGGGCTTCCCACTGATGCATGATGTGAGGCCACAGAAGGCCATGTTTTTCAGGAAGCTCGTGGTGAGACTGCAGTGCCTCCCTGTCATGGTGTGGAGCTGCCTCAGCAGGTGTCCATATGGCGGGAGGTGTGGGCTGGAGGCGACATGAGCTCCTTAGGACACGTGCTGCGTGCCGTTGGGCCATGAGTGTGGTTGGGAGGAGCCAGCTAGTGGGTCATGAACGAGGAGAAGAAAGAGGTGGCCAGGGTGCGTCCCTGCACACAGTGAAGGAAGTCCCTCAAGAAGGACGGTGCCCTTGTCTGGTGCGGATGCACAGCAAGAGGACCTGGAATACTGCCGAGGGTTGTGATGTGGCCTGGTATTGGAGTGTGGAAAAGCAGAGCCTGGCTGGATAAGAAAGAGCTTGGTACAGTTAGGGACTGAATGGCCCTGGGGATTCATTCTGCAGGAAGTTGAAGAATGGGGTATTGGCTGCAGGGACACGAACAGGTGTGTGTGTGTTGGTAGGATTGATTCAGTGGAGAGGAGAGCACTGCTGTGGGAAGGGGCTGGGGAGTGGCACAGGTCCGGGCGTGGGTGGATGGATGGTGGGCAGCTCTGGGGGGCCCAGACCAGGCTGCTGTGTAGTGGCTGTTAGTAGTGAGGACTCCCGAAGACTAGGGCCCTCTCGGAAGCAGGGGCACACTCATCAGCTAAGAGGGAGGAAGAGGAGTTACAGGAGCGGGAAGGGGAGAGATCTGGAAGCAGTTGTCTGAGAGGGAAGCAAGGGGGGTCTGCGGGGGGAGGCGGGGGCCTGGGCTGCACTGGGGCCCACGTGGATCAGAGACCTATGCTTGAGTGAGCAGCATCGTTCCCATTGGCTTTTTCTCATTCGAGTTTTGGGTGAAGGGTGGGAGAGAGTTCTGTATTAGCAGAGGCATGGTCACCCAATTAAATGCCACCAAGTGAGAGAGGGGCATGGGAACTGGCATTGCATGTCACAAGAGTAACTACTGTATAACAAACCTGTATTTAAGTTGCGCTAGAGGGCATAAAGCTCTGTGAGGTTCTGAGCCGTGTGCACAGATGTGCTCGGTAACTAGGACTAGGGATGTCACTGTCGTCAGGGTGTGACTGTTAGAGCCATAAGCCAGGAAGGTAAGCTGTGATGACGTTTTACCCCTGTCCACAAACACTTCAGTATGGAAGCCTCCCTGTCAGAGCAGAGGCGGCAAAAGAATATGGTGACCTGGACTCAGCCCCTGAACATTTTGCTTTTTTTTGTACCTTTTGCTGAACAGTTTGAAGGTAGTTACAGAAATCCTTAAATATTTCAGTGTTTTACTAAATGGCATTGAGGTTTTGGAGATGCCAGGCTAATCATTTTGCGGAACACCCCGTGTTTTGTGTCTTGTTATTGGAAAGCACTGAAATTCTTCGAAGTGTGACTTTTGCACTTACTGCTGATTGCATATTTTGATAGCATTGAGAGTGCTAACATCTGGAGTCTACCTACCTGTTGGGTGTCTAGCTGAGGCAGCAGAGTATAGTTTGGAGGTTTAGATCAACACACCAACACCAAGGTGCTGGACATACCGTCTGGCAGGGGTGCAGAGTCCTCTAGGAGCAGGAATCCAGTGCTGGGTGTTGAGCAGATCTGGGGATAGTGGGGAAGGAAGCCTCAGCCTAGTGGTGGGAACAAAGTAAGTTCTAGGGTGAGCTGGACTCAGCCAGCTCCTGGAAGACACCAGCCTCGACAGGAGGGCCTGTGGCTTCCTGATCACACTGTCTGCTGGGTCCTTACCTGAAGAACATGCATGTGTCAGAGCGTCAGCCTGTGCATGTGTGTGTACTTCTGTGTGTGGTTCACTGCCCGACAACAACAGTTCACTTTGACCTACTGTGATGAGAACAGAAGGGAACAAGCCTGCAGTTTCCTCATCACTAGCTAAGTTGAGCTTCACTCATTATACTGATATGTAGGCTAACATTTTCAAAATTTCATATTCAAAATTCTGTCTCCCACTGTAGAGCGCATCTGTTCGATACCAAAAGAACCATATTTCTTCAGGAACCCAGGGGGAAAAGTATAAGAAAAACTGTTTGCTAAAACATGGTAAGAGGCTATGTGATATTTTTCAGAATTTAAGAATAGCAAATTTATACCGATTAAGAAATAAAACATTGTAAATGTAGTCGAAGCCTCTGTGCATCATTTTACTCCACCAGGAAATAATTCCTAATAGCATTATATGCGTTATAAAAAATTCTTTAACTTCATTGTATCTGTAAGTTGATATATTATATTTCATGCTCTATTTTTTTGCAATTTGCTTTTTTTCTCTCAATATTGTCAGATCTACCCACATTAATTAAAAGCTCCAGGTGATTCATGGCAGCGGCTCTTTGATCTCTGCTGTATCTCCAAGGCTGTGTTTCTGTTGGTCGGTGGGCAGGTTTATGAGCAGACTGCAGAGCAGGTCTCCATGGAGTCCATGTCAGGAGTAGAGTGCTGGGCATGTGAGGTTTGTGCTGCTGAGGTTTCCCTTTGAGAACTGCCTGTGCCTGCTTTTTACTTTTTGCCGAATATACACTTGGTACTTGTCAACACTTGATTTAGTCAGGCTGTTACACTTTGGTCAGTCATATGTGAGATGGTGTGTCACAACCTCGTGCTTGCCAGGCAGGTGCTTATGCTGCCGAGCTAAATCCTCAGCCCCTCACTCTGGTTTTAACAAGCATTCCTACTCAAGCCAAACCTGTGTTCTCCTTAGTGCCTTTTGTCTTTTGTCCTTACTCCTAGTTCCTGCTGTTGCCCAAACCAGTCCATCTTCTGTTGGTGTTTTCCACATCCATCCCACTGAACTGTAGAAGCTGGCTGACGCCTGGCAGCTTGGGGGCTGTGTCCCAGGAATCCACGTGGTGCAGCAGAAACTTTGTTGGGGATTCCGCTTCTGTTCTTCTCCAGGTCTTTCTCCTTAGCACTCAGCATCTTTTGTACTCTTTAATATGCAAGTGAGAATCTGGGAATTGATCAAAATTCTTCCAAGTTGGGAGTATTTACAGTGTGGCTCATTAGCATACAGGAAGCAAATGTGAGCGCATCAATGTTTCTTAAAAGTCATCTGTTACTGGTAGCACATGTGTGCTTATTTTTATAATGTATGGGTCACAGGACACGATTGGTGTGCTAGTCATAACAGGGTACAGCCTCTAGGGCACTTGGTTTTTAACTAAATACCCAGTTGTTTTGTTAAGCTAAATACTCTGGTTTTTTTTTTTTTTTTTTTTTTTTTTTTGGTACCGGAGTTTGAACTCACAGCCTCACACCTGCCAGGAAGGCACTTAGGCCACTGAGCCAAATCCCTGGCCCTATATTTTGAGACAGGGTCTCACTATGCAGTTCAGGCTGGCCTTGAATTCACTATGTAGCCCAGGCTGGTCTTGAAATTCCCAACAATCCTCTTGCCTCAGGCTCCCGAGTGCTGGGATTACAGGTGTGCGCCACCATGCCCTGCTCTTTAGATGCCTCTTTTGTCTGTACCCCCACACCATTTTTGTGATTGTCTCCAAAAAACCTTTGGGTCATTTAGGTTATTTGAGGTCCAATTTTTCTTTGTATTGTAAGCAGAAAATAATGTGTTTGATACTGTCTTTTTCTGCCTTGGTCACTGAGAACCTAAGTACTTGTAGAAATATTTAAATTTATGTAATGGAGAACTCATACAAACTAATAAACAACTACTAAGATTTGCTTAAAAGAGAAAGGGCAGCAGTTCACAAAGCAAGGATATGAACTAAGCAAATGTTTATACTGGTAATTTTAAAAAAAGTTTAACATTTTAAATTAAATTTTATATATATATATTTTTTATATTTTAAAGATAATAAAACAAAACAGAATAAACCAAATCAGAACAGAACAATGCAAGCAATACAGGGCTTCAAAACAAGACAACAGGAAATCAACAATGGCTACCATAATGTCTCTCATTTTCTTCAAAATAGCTGACCATACCATCACACACAATAAAATCAAAACAAAACAGAACGAAACTAATCAAAACAAAAGAATGAAAGCATTAGAGCACTTGAAACAAGATAATAGGAAATCAACAATGGCTATCATAATGTCTCGTTTTCTTCAGAATAGCTGTCCATACCTTCACATAATAAAATCAAACAATACAAATAGACTAAAACCAATCAAAAGAATGACAGCATCATAGGACTTTAAAACAAGGTAATAGGAAATTAACACTGGTTACTACTTTCCCTTCTTAGACATTTCCTCCCCTATCACTTTCATATCTATTGTGCTTTTTAGATCCCGCTAACTCCTTCAGTTTTTTGTGCTGGGGAGATAACTCAGTGTTAACCTGTATGAGTCCAAACCATTTCACCCATGAGCATGATCTCCAGTTGCATCCATTTTACCTACAGGAGCCTCAAGATTATCCTACTTTAAAACTGGGTAGCTTTCCATTGTATGACAATACCGTATTTTTCTTATCCATTCTGTGGTTGATGGGCAAGTTACCCCTGCTTTTTTGTGGTCCTGTTGCATAGAACAGTTGTTTCTCTCCTTTGATTTTCAGTCTAATGAATTTCCTTTCGAGTTAGAGGTGTTTCTTGTATACAGTATATTGATGGATCTTCTTTCTTGATCCACTCTTCCTGTGTTTATTGGTGAATTGAGGCCATCTGCATTAATGTTACAACCAGTATACACTGGTTTGTCTCTGCCATGGTATCCTCCTGCTGTTGGCCCTCCACTTCTCCCCTTCATTCAGTTGTCTGTCCTGTTTGGTGATCCTCCTTCGCTGTTGTTCCTGGAACCATGGTCATCTTTCTCTCTCTCTAAAATATTCTTCAGCACTCTCTGTAGGGTTGGTTTGGTGGTCGTGAAGTCCTTCAGTTGTTCTTTGCCATGGAAGTATCTTGTTTTTCCATCAGTTTTGAAAGATGGTTTTGCAGGGTACGTCAGTCTGGGTTGGAAGTTGTTTTCTTTTATGACTTGAAACACTTCACTCCAAATTCTTCTTGACTTGATGGTTTGCGTTGACAAGACTGCTGTGATTCTGATTGTTTTCCTTTATAGGTGATGTTTCTTTTCTGTAACAGCTTTTAATATTTTGTTCTTGTGCTGAGTTTCTAGGATCTTGATTATATTATGTCTGGGTGTAGATTTACTTTGGTTATGGCTAGTTGGAGTTCTGTATGCCTTACTTATCTGAATGCAGATCGTTTTTCCATGTTGGGGAAGTTTTCTGCTATTACTTCTGTAAATAGCCTTTTAATTTAATTTGTGTTGACCCCTGCTGCTTCACTGATACCTGTCACTCTGAAATTTTTTTTTGTTGCATCACCTTATGGCTGTTGAATTGTTATTTCCTGGTTCCTTGTTTTTTTTGGTATCGGAGATCAAACTCATGACCTTGTGTTTTTCAAGCAGGCACTTGTGCTGTTGAGCTAAACCCCCGGACCATTTCCTGTTATTTTTAAGAACTCTTTCCTTTCACGATCACTAGCTGTGATCCTGTCTTCAAGGTCTGAAAGTCTATCTTCAGTCTCTTTCAAGCAGTTTTGCCAGCTTTCAATCAATTGTTTAATTTCCAGGTTCTGTCTTTGACTCTGTTTCATTCATTGTAATTCTTTTCTATATTGTTCATTCAAAGTTTCCATTTTCCTATGTTCCTCTTTTTTATCCATGTCTTCTTTAGATATACTGAGCAATTCATTCCTTATGTTTGTGATTTCTTCTTTTACCTGAGACGTTATTTCTGATCTGATTACTTTCTTGGAGATGTCAGGTGTGTGACTTCCATTTTCTTCTATGACTGTATCTCCCAGACTTTTTCTGTGTGGGCTGGAGCTCTGAGATCACCTTTGGTCCTTTACCTTCACGTTCTCTTGGGTTCTTCCCAACATGCCGGTTGTGAGGTCCCAGGCATTTCCCATGTTGGCTGCCTCTCCGTGATGTAGCGAAATGGGCAAGGCACCGGGGTTTCTCTGAACCCAGGTTCCCAGGGAGGTAGCAGGGTGCGGGGCAGGCTTCCCCAGACCTGTGCAGCTACACTGAGGCTTCCCCGATGGCCAGGGGTGTGTGGTGGCGGGGCTGCTTCTCTCAGCCTTTGTGTCTACACTGGGACTCCTTTGATGGTGGCAGGCATGTAGGGGTGTGTTCGTCTGATTATCCCAGTGTGTACTGGCTGCCCAAAGCAAGCAAAGGTCTCCATTGGTGGCCTGTGGGCACATGGGGCATAGCTAGCTGCGTCTCCCTGCCCATGCTGGCTGCCTGCAGGAAGGAAGCTTTTTCTGAAGGCAGCAGCAGTGGATCTGGCTGCTTTTTTTTTTTTTTTTTGGTACCGGGGTTCAAACTCACAACCTTGCACCTACCAGCCAGGTGCTTACGCCACTAAGCTAAATCCCTGGCCCTTTATTTTGAGACAGGGTCTCACTATGCAGTTCAGGCTGGCCTTGAACTCACTTTATAGTTCAGGCTGGTCTCAAACTCCCAATTATCCTGCTGCCTCAGCCTCTCCCAAGTGCTGGGATTAAAGGTGTGTGCCACCACGCTCAGCTTTTTTTCTTTTTTGAGATAGGATCTTGCTCTGCAGTTCAGGTTGGTGATAAGCTCACTTTGTAGTTCAGGCTGGTAATTTTATAATATTGAACCTAACTTTGACAGTTATATTCTGACAGGGAATCCATCTCGAAGATCCAAGTCTGTACCTCCTCAGGATTTAGGCAGCTTAGATAAAGAACAAGTAAGTATTTCTATATTTCTATATATTCAAGTGTAGATTATTCAGGTTTGAAATTGATGTGTACAGATTTTTCTGTGTGACACCAAATCTAATCCTAGAGCCCTATAATGTTAGGACCTGTCTTTAAGAAGTAAGTGTAGGTTTTAATTGCTCTAATATCTTCTTACAGGCGGCCTTGCCCGGGGAGCCACTTGAACCAGTCAGCTTCCTAGATCCTGACTATAAAAAGAAGGAAAAAAAAGAAGAAATTCAGGAGGAAATCAATCATCCTGATGGAAAGGTTGATTTTTTTTTTAAATGTAAAAAACGAATGTGGGGGAAAAAATGAATGTGGGCTGAAATAGAGTGGAAATGCTTAAAAGAGTGGTCATATGCTGCTTAACAGGCGCGTGTGTGAGAGCCACACTGTCGGTGATAGTGTCATAGTGTGAACACTGCAGAGTGATGGTACAGCCCGGGACACATACAAAGTGTGTGCCATTCATCCGTTCATCCATCCATCATCGTGCGTGTCAGGTTGTCTGTTGCCCTTAGGACCATGATGAATGAAATCCCACAAACATGTTGAGTACAAGATTAGACGACCATACAGTGAAGAAATGTAGTGAGTACAGGATGTACAAGGCTGGTCCTGGTGAAGCAGAATCTGTCCACAGAATCTTTTTTAATAGGAATGTATTTTAAAGTAAAAAGTATAGTGTAGAATGTGCATGATCCAGTTAACAGTTACGGTCGAATATTATGCCCTTCAGAGATGTGTGTTCTGTGCTTTCACATGACTGTCAGTGAAAATTATTTGCATCACTATAAGCCTCAGAGTCAGGCACTGCCATTCCGGTCTCAGAGAAGACCTTCAATGACATCAGCCGACAGGACCGTGGGGCTTGAACCTCTGCTCCTAATAGCCATGTACCCACCATTTCCAGTGTACTGGTGTAACCCATGGAATACAGTGTCACTGTTTCATCTGGCTCTTGTGGCAAGCAGAGTTTAAAAGCCTGCATAGCTGCTTTCAACCCTTTTCTGTAACGTGTTTAGCCAGGCATCCCAGCCAAAAGGAAAGTGGGGAAGGGACACAGTCAGGGTTTGTCCGGAGGCGGTGAGGAGAGCTTTGTTCCTTAGACTTACGGTGGCTCTGCGCTCCAGACAGTGACCTACTCACTCTAATGGAAATTACAGACCTGCGGATGACGGGACAGGGAGCAGTGTTAAAGGAAGCAGTTAGGCTTTCCCCAGGTGACAGTGGTAACAAATCATTGAAAAGGAATAAACGAATTTTAAAACTCACCAGTTTGCAACCCCTAAAGGTTTCTCCTTTTGAGAGAATGTTTTCCGTTTTATTATGAGAAAATTTCAAAGGAAAGCACTTAGGATTTGGCCTACCTTGGTTATGTGATTTCAGGAAGAACTCTTACCCACCGATAATTGTGTCTTTTTTAGGTGGAAAAGATTTATAAGAATGGGTACCAGGTTATATTGTTTCCTAATGGAACTCGGAAAGAAGTGAGCGCAGACAGGAAGAGCGTCACTATCACTTTCTTTAACGGCGATGTGAAGCAGGTCACGCCAGATGGCAGAGTGGTATGTTCCCTGGTGCATTTCTTCTCAGGAGCCCGTGTGGGGAGAGCGGTGTCCTGACTCATGTCTTTACAGATCTACTACTACGCTGCAGCCCGGACCACTCACACCACGCACCCCGAAGGGCTTGAAGTCCTGCACTTCTCAAGTGGACAAATAGGTACACACACTTGCTCTGCTTCCCTTGATATATTCTTCCCTTCCTTTAAAAGTATTTACAATGACCTTTTTTAAAATAGAAAAACATTTCCCAGATGGAAGAAAAGAAATCACATTTCCTGACCAAACCATTAAAAACTTATTTGCTGACGGCCAAGAAGAAAGCATCTTCCCAGATGGCACAGTTGTCAGAGTGCAACGGTATGGGACCTACTACATCTGCTTTGGGATTCTCTAGTGTCTGTGGTTCAGCTTTGATTTCAATTGAATGGTTAAAAATTTAAATATTTGTGTGTGAGTCACTTGAAATTTCAGTGAGTTCAGAAGTGAACAAAAACCCAGAGCAAGTAAGACATGTTTTATATCGTGAAGTTAGAACCTGTGAGATAGGAGAGTCAGTATTTAGCCTAGGGACTCCCAGCGAGTCCGCACAGCATTCTAGGAAAGGGGGTGGGAATGGCAAGCATCTGTTCGGAAGTAAGTTTGGGCAGATTTTATTTATTTATTTATTTATTTATTTAAGTTTTTGGTTATTTTTGGGGGGGCAAATTTTAAAACTGAGTAAGACAGAAACAAGGCAGGCAGCCTGTCATGTTTAGTTTGATTAATAGATTGGCACTGGGGATTGAACCCGGAGTCTTTGCAGTGAGTTACACGCCCAGCCCTTGTTCCACTTATTGGGACAGGGTCTCACCAAGTCACACAGTCACCCAGGCTGAGCTTGCGCTGGTGATCCTCTTGCCCTAGCTTCCAGAGTGCTGGGATTACAGGTGTGGGACATAAGCCCTGGCTGCACAATCCATGCTAATAGTAAAGAGCTTCTTATCCTCACCATTTTAATTAAGCTTTGCCAAATCTAATGGATTGTTTTTAGTTTTCCTTTCCTGGACTCTGGCAGTTAAGTACCATTAATCTGAATACAAGTAACACATCATTGATGCACTTAAACCAAATTCCATGATGTAAATTTAGCAAGAAAAAAAGTAAAAATATTAAATTCAGATAATACAGAAATTTTTTATGGTGACTGTGAATAAAGAACAAAATAAAAGATACAGGAAGTTGGGTGTGGTGGTGCATGTCTATAACCCTAGCACTTGGGAGGCTGAGGTAGGAGTGGTGTGAGTTTGAGGCCAGCTTGGACTGGTGTGCTTCAGCAAGACTGCCTCAAGAAAAAAAAAATTACATATACATACGCACACACACCTTTTTGCAAAAAGGAGGAGGACCAAGAGATAGATGAGGGAAGGGAAGGATGACAAAAAGAATTGGGGGTGTGTTAGGTACACAAGGAGTATAGTCAGTCATTAACTACTATGAACATGTACTAATAAAAAATTTAAAAAAACTATTTTGAGAGAAGTTACCAAGTTGGGGCTCTAGACTTGAGATCCTCCTGACCTGGCTTCCCGGAGGACCAGGATTACAGGTGTGCCCTATCATATATACATTTGTTTTCTCATCACTACCATTTGAATTAAGCAGAAATTGATTTTAGAAGAACTTTCCTTGGGTGTGTGTAAATGCTAATCTGATAACTGGGCTGTTAAGCACAAATACTGTACAAAGAATTTGCAGCTGTAGAGGGAAATGGACCAAGAGGTGTCTGTAGGAGAATAACAGAATCAAAAGCCTACTTTCAAAACATGTTCCTATTTTATATCTATTTTAAATTTCACAGTGATGGTGACAGAATCATAGAATTTAGTAATGGCCAAAGAGAACTTCATACTGCACAGTTCAAGAGGCGGGAATATCCGGATGGCACTGTTAAAACTGTGTATGCAAACGGTCATCAAGAGACAAAGTACACGTCTGGTCGAGTAAGAGTTAAAGACAAAGATGGTAATGTTCTCATGGACACAGAGCTGTAATGTGCCAGTGACTGATCATGAGGTCACACTGCCTGATCTTCCTGTTTAAAACATGTACACTTCCTGTGGACTCGTTTAATTTATATAGGCTGTGTGTCTAAAAGGCAAAGATGAATTCTAAAATAAAAGCTGACTAAAAAAGCTTCATTTTTTTATATTCTTTAAGTACATAAGGATGGCATTCATTTATCATTCACCTGTTTCTCCACAGTTAGATTAAGGAATGCATTACTGTTTTGTTATAAACTGTGTACAGAATTTTAAAATACTGTATTTTTTTGTTGGAGATGATTATGAAAACCAAGAGTATGTCTCAGACATCCACAGAATGTGCACTTGCACGGTAGGATACTCAAGGAGCAAGAGACCTGTTTCTAACCAAAATAATACTGTGTTCCACTGATACATCAATCTGTTGCAGGGGTGTGGGGAGGTGCTCAGACTGCTTCACAGCTCAGGGCGTCCAAGGATCCCTGAAGACGTGACTTCGCTCATCTAGTGCAGAGACACAGCGGGATACAGCTATGTAACTGTGGCTCAGCATGGGGGAATCCGGTTACAGCACTGTGGACGGATGTAAACATGAGATGACAACCTGTGTAAGAATAAAGACTCGGGTGGCTCTTGCTTCTGTGTGCTGCTCTGCTCCCTGCTATTGTCTGGCACATGTGTGTTCTTTAACCTTGGGACTGCACCCTTGAAAATCTCCCTTGGGGCCCCTGAGCGTCACCAAAATGAATGAATACAAAGAGTTCAAACACTGCAACAGGTATTAGTAGGTAATAATCCTAGGGGAAAAGTTATACCAAGGCTGAGTTGATTGTGTAACTTGTTGCAGAGTCAGATCGGGCATGAACAGTAACTAGCCGGGGTTAACCAGTGGCCCACTGATCCCTTGATGTTATCACTCATAAGGCTCCTGGCTGATAGAAGTGAGGTGTCTTTGAAGAAAGGGCAATTCACCTACTGTAAATTTAATGGTTAGGACAACAAGAATTGATAGGGGCTCAATTAAGTTATCAATTCCATGTGATTTAAGAACTGAATATGAAAAACAAAACATACTTTTCAAAGACAATAATGAGTTACACATACTTTAGGATAGGGAAGAATTTTTAAGACACAAAATAAACCTTCAAAGTGAAGTGATAGGCCTGGGGATGTAGCTCAGCATCACAGCACCTGCCTGGTAAGCACAAAGTCTTGAGTTTGATCCCCAGTACAAAAAAAAAAAAAAAAAAAAAAATTTGTAACTGGACAAATCACAATGTACTACAAAAAAGAGATAAGCTATACACTAGGAAAAGAGACACATCTATGACAGAAGTTTGCTATGCAGAATATATACAGAAGCCCTACAAATAAACCTGCAAACAATGTAATAGAAAAAGGATATGAATGAGCAAAGTGACAGATCATTCACTAGAACTAATAGACTCATGTATACTTAATTAAAACATTTATATTAGTGTCAGACTGGCACTAGTTTGACACTGGTCTGGTTACACCACATGCTGATAAGCAACTCAGACAACGTGGTGAACTGCTAAGTACTTTGTAGAAAGTAACCCACAAACATGCACATAGACTAGTGTATATACATAAATGTATATGCAAACAGGAAAGTCACAGGTATATAAAGGCCCTGTGGAACATTTGTAATTGAGAAAAAAACTGGTAACCTCTTAAGTAACATATAGCAGTGAAAGAAGAGCTATGCACACCAACAGATACAGTGCAAATCAAAGAAAACTACCCTCACACAGTTAAAAATGCACACAGTAACACTAGCTATCACTTGTGGATGCGTTCATATGTAGTAAAACTGTAGACCTGTGCAAGTGTAACCGTCTCAGGCAGGAGCACAGTGGGATGGGACCAGAGCCCCCCAGGGCTTGTGTGGCTGCTGTCTGCTGAGGCCTGTCCTCCACACGTCATGCAGAGCAACTCAGTCCCACGGTGGCCCCACCAGCTGTGGAGGCTGTGTGCCCACTGTGATACAAGGTCACCCCCACTGTGGCTAGACTGTGCTTCCTGAGACAGGCCCAGTTTCCCAGTGAGGGTGGGCTGACAGCAGTTCTTCCCAAGGCCCTTGACTGCTTCTGACCCTAGTTTTGTCATTTTAATGCTCCGTAAGTGGTGATTTCGCACTGCTCTGTCAGGAACCCCTACCTTACTCACCAAGCTGGATTTGTCATTTTTGGGGTGTCATTCCCCCACAAACCCCCATGTGGGGGGAGATGTTTCTTTTACATTTCTCCAGGAAATTCACAGAACATCAGTTCATTTCTTAAGTTAAATCATTAGTTACGAGTTAAGATGGGCCTGGTAACACATGTCTGTAATCCAAGCACTTTGCGAAGCTGAGGCAGGATTACAGATTTGAACCCAACTCAGAAAATAAAGAGAGCTGGGAACATAGCTGAGTGTGTGAGCGCACTGTTCAATCCCCAGCATCCTCAAACGAAAAGTGCCTCACCTGTTTCATTTTAAAGTACAGCAAAATAAAATAAAAATGTTTGAAAGCAAGTATTTATTACTATTGTGATTATTCCTCACAACACTCCTAAATTCAACATGGAAGAATTAGGGCGCGAAAGAACAGCACCATTGTAGAACAGGTCAAGAAAACAGTCCAAGAGAGTCTAAATGCAGCATAGTTTCTTCTGGGCTGCCACAGATGCTGTGCTCTGTACACCTGAAAAACAATGTTACCGAGGCGGCGTTACTTTGCTTATTTCAAGAGTTGCTGAGTCCCTGGTCAGAACTGCATGAATATGCCATACTTGACTACCCTGGTGCTTTGTTATTACACTGCTGACTGTCGAGTGGTTCTACTGCGTACCATATATTCGTGCCAAAACTACTCATGGTGCCCCCGTCCTCCTTTCCCACTTGGTACCAGGACAGTCAAGCCATTTCTAGCATTCTCTTTGATACTGGTTGCTCGAGCAGTGAGAAAGGTCTAGAAATCTGGAAGATTCTTGTAGAGCTTTGTTGCCATTCCTTAGAGAAGTTAAGAAAATTCAGTCCTAGTCAGGTGTGGTGGCGCATGCCTTTAATTCCAGCACTCTGGAGGCTGAGGTGGGAGCATTGTGAGTTCGAGGCCGGCTTGGGCTACAATGTGAGCGCAAGGCTGGCCTGAGCTACATAGTGCGACCCTGCCTGAAAAAAAAACTATGGCTGGGAGTTTGGCTCAGTGGCTTTAAGTGCCTGTCTGGCAGGCGTGAGGTTGTGAGTTCAATCCCTGGTGCCACAAGAAAAAAAAAAAAAAGACCATTTAGTCCTGTGTTTTGTGCTGACGAGCAGAGTGGACAAGAATATACTTACATCATTCATCTCTGTCTGCAAGTCCCATTTCTACTAATGGCATATAGACTGGGTACTGTTCCTCTTCATACAAGGTTACCATTTGTTCTGGTGCCTCAGCCTAGAATTGAAACATACCATTTGTCAAGAAAACCCAATTACGTCTTTGCTGCCCTTTGAAACCTCCTCTATCTGGCCATTCACACAAAAGAGAAAAGGCAATCTCTAGGTTTATTTCTAATCTATACTGTATTTCCAGGGGGCATCTGTGATGGCTTCCTGCTAAATCTCATTTCTTTCACTATAAACTGTAATTAAACATCAAAGTTCTCTTGGGTAGAGCCAGTGGGCTTTATTTAATATCATCATCCCTGTTAAAAGTTTATTCACACTCCATACATGCTAGGCTGTGGAAGAAGACAAGATTAAGCACCACCTGGCGTTTTGGTAAATGCAAGCCTTTCTATGATTGTAACTCCTGTCCTGGTCTTTCCTACTTATCTTTCAGGATGCAGCTCAGATGACACTTCCCAGTTAGTCCTTTCAGTGCCTACTAAGAAACTACTGCAACTACCTTCTCCAGTTCCTTCTAGATAGAAATAATCATCCTTCACTCCCTGTACCTCACAAAAGTACCTGTACTACTTCTGTAATACTTTATTCTACCTTGTGGTAATTAGTGTTTGGTATGCTTGTTTTCCTCGGTTGACTTCCAAGTTCTTTGACTATACAATGCATATCATTTTTTGTTGTTGTTCTTTTTTGTTTTGAGACAGGGTCTCATCATGTAGTTTAGGCTGATCTTGAACTATGTATCCCACTCTGGCCTTGAACCCTTGGCTATCCCCCTGCCTCAGCCTCCTGAGTGCTAGGATTACAAGTGTACACTGCCACGCCCAGCACAATGTATATCTTGATCATTTTAATCTTATCAGCCTAGGGCCAATACAGTTAGTTAAATAAAAATTAAAACTTTTAGAAGCTTTAAAATTTATTTGTATAGTACTCATAGCTTTGTGTGTTTTATTACATTTTTTTTCCATGGAGAGTTGCACAGGCACACAGAATTTTTAATTAACAGGTACTGTGAAAATATCTGTAAGACGATTGCTAATTAAAACCATTTACCATGGAAGAAGCATAAAGCTGTTTTCCTTGCAGACAGTCTATCATAGTCCACAATGCCTCCATGCTCCACTTGGGACAGTACGGTATTCTTGTCTTTCCTGTGTCCCTCGACGGAGGTTTAAACCCTGCCAAGAGAACCTTTATGGCTTGGGCGGGATATTGCATAAGATGAGGAGGAATCTGACGCAATCTGTCACAAAAAGAAATTCTTAAATGTTCAGCATGTCAACGCAAATTTTCTTGTAACTAAAACTTAGAAGAAAGCAAGGGCAGGACTTCATGATGGATTTTACAATGTTTATTTGGGTTGTGATACCAAAAGCACAGCCAACAAAAGAAAAATCAGATGAAATGGACTTCAAAATTAACAACTTCTGTGCCTTAAAAGACAATCAACAGAGTGAAATTGCAGCCTGTAGATGAGAAAAAATACATATAAAAATGGACATTTCTCCAAAGATGATATATAAGGGATTACAAAACACACACAAAAAACTTGTGCCAGGATTCTCAGCGTCACGATCCTTAGGGAGTGTAAATCAAATGTGTAGTGAGATATCACAGTGCGCATAAGGTCGGCCACTGTCAAGACACTCCCCCAAACCTTGGGAAACAAAGTAACTGTCATCCTGGATGTGAAAAACAGAAGCCTCGAGCACTGTGGGGACTGTGAAGTGGTGCAGCCACTACAGAAAATCTCCTCCTCAAGAAAATTAGAAATATATGATCCAGCAATTCCATTTCTGGGGGATATGCCCAAAATAATTGAAAGCAGAGTCTCAAAGAGAAATTGATACATACATGTTCATAGGAGCAGTGTTCACAATAGGCATCACTGATGGCTGCGTGGATAAATAAGATGTGGTCTGCACATAAGACTATGATTCTGCCTTAAAAAGGAAGAACATTCTGGCACATCTTATGACATGGATGAATCTTGGAAACCAGCTAAGTGAAATAAGCCAGTGATAAAAGGATGACTACTGCCTGATTTTACTTACACACGAGGTACCTAGAATACGAAACTCAGACAGAAAACAGATGACAGGTAATAGTATGGAATGGAATGCTATTGTTTAATGGGTACCGAATTTCTATTCGGATTAGCACATTTCTGCTAGCTTGAATCACCAGGGCCATGACTGTCCCGTTGTTGGGCAACAAGACAAATACAGCCCGGTCGAAATGTATTAATGAAAAAGTTCCAGAAATGGAAAGTGGTAATAATTGTACAACACTGCAAACATACTTAAAGTCAATTGTACAGTTTAGCTAAAACGGTAAATTTTATGTATGTTTTCTCACAAAAAGTCTAGATTTAAAAATTCCTAATTCACAAACAGCTTTAAAATAACCTTTTTCTTTTAAAAGAGGTAAAAATCTCTCTATAAAGGAAAAAAATGCTAAAACAGAACTTAGGAGCTTTATTCAGGTGAACTTTTCTTTTACCTGTGTATTGTTAACTTTTCAGTTGATCCATAATCGACAAACTGTACCAGGACAGATAAAGGATTAAATTCTTTAATGGAAACAATTTTTGCTCTATACCATAAGCCGTCAGCATATTCTGCAAGGCAGGGCATTTCTAGAAAGGCAGAAAAGGGGAAAAGATAATACATTGTTTTTTTTAAAGTCTTCTAACAGAAAAATACAAAAAGTCAAGCTAACAATCATATTTTCAATCATCAAAAGTTAATACTGAACATTTCTTTACTAATGTTGAACAATAAGCTTTGAAGGCACTTCCCATTCACAGAGTTCCTAGTTCTACTTCCATTGCTGTGGGCATCCTGCCACCAGCCTCACTTATCAGACTCTCAAGCCTCTTCTTCATGGACAGGTGCAGCAGTTCCTGCCTCCCACTCTCTCCTTTTCCAATCCACGCTCTGTAAGACCGCCAGTATTAAATTTTAAAAATCCAGGTATACTGCTCTTAAAATTATTCAGCAGCATCTTAACTGCCTGTAATACCGACTCCTTAGCACTCCAAGTCACAGGCTTCTGCCATCTTCGCAAACTCCACATCATCTCCATGAATTACCCAAACACAGTTTCTTAAAACCTTAATGCCGGGTAAGACAAATATGGTATTATGGTATTTATACACAATGGAGTCCTGTGCTGTCATAAAGAAAAATAAACTGGAGGCATTTGTAGGTAAAGGAGGAACTTGAGAACATAATGTTAAGTGAAATAAGTCAGACGCATAAGCTCAACACTATGGAGAGAGACAGAGAGGAGGAAGGGGAGAAATACAAGAGATAAACAGGAAGTAGGTGTTCAAATACTTTCCCAAATTATGTATTTCACTGTTTTTAAAACATTTCAATATATATGTTAATTTGTTTAATTTATACAAAAAGTTTATCTTAGTTTATTAAAAGGAAAGTATGTTATGTGTTTCTTTTTTGTAAATTACAATGAAACTTTAATGCCTTTACTTGCTGTCTGTCCCTCTATCTAAAAAACGTTCTGCAGAGGCTTCCTTTATGATTAACATCTTCTCTTCTTTCAAAGCTCAGCTCCAACAAAACCTTATGAAACCCTGACTGCTAAAGAAGCACTGCTCTCTTTGTGACTCGGTGGTGTTCAGTGTCTCCTTTTACTGAGCTGTACTTGGTTCACCTATCTCTTCTCTACCCACTTGCTTTCAAGAACTGGTTTACATTTCTAATATGGTAACTAGTACAAGCAAGTGCTCAGTAAAAAGTGCTACTGAATGGTGAGTAAAACTGGGAAAAGCAGTATAGTATATATTTCCCTTCCTTTCATAACCTGCTAAATTTCAGACTAGATGGCATATGGCTTGGTTTCACATCTTATTCTACATTGTCCCCTTTGCCCTTATGTCATCAAAATGTATGGAATTCCCAAGAGAACTGTGCAAGTGAAATACTACATGCTAAAGGAAGATTTTTATTTTAAATGCTATTTTAAAACTTTACCTTTCTAGGGGAATTGGAATTCAGCACTACACCGCTAACCCCTCAAATGAATTTTTATTTAAGAGTTACTTCTTGAATCTGCCTTCCGGGGGACTGTGTGACCTGCGCAGATTCCCAGAAGAGAACGAGAATGGGCCCCTCAAGAACCCACCCTACTGGGTCCGAGTTGCTCCGAACAGAGGACAACTAATCT
Source organism: Dasyprocta punctata (assembly GCA_004363535.1). Classification (NCBI taxonomy): domain Eukaryota; kingdom Metazoa; phylum Chordata; class Mammalia; order Rodentia; family Dasyproctidae; genus Dasyprocta; species Dasyprocta punctata. The sequence continues at coordinate 31,986 of RJWM01013176.1, read as the reverse complement.
GCCTTCCAGGGGACTGTGTGACTGGCACGGACTCCAGGAAGAGAAACGTGTGCCTCTCATACGCCTGCTTACCAGCGCATGGGCTTAGAATCAAGGATGTGCCCCGCCCACACCACATAAGCAACCTGCTTGTTCGGAGGTCTGGCTAAATTGATAGCAACTAAGGAACATTAAGCAACTAAATGCTAGTATTGTTTCATTGATTTTGCAGGCCTGGGGCTGGCAACCTGAGCATCTCTTTGGAAAATGACAGTAGGCAATGTAGCAAAATATGGGGGATTCTCTTCTGTCTTGTCTTCGAGGCCCAATATGGTTCTCATTGTTTTGCTTTACTCTGATTATTATTATTATTATTTTTGCTTTATTTTATATTGTTTTTATTAGTTTTATTTTGTTTTGTTTTTGGTTCAATTCTACTATAACTGTTGGAATGGTCAGCTATTCTGAAGATAACAAGATATACTATAGTAGCTATTGTTTTCATAGTATCTTTCTTCGAAGTTCTGTACCAGTTCTGCTGCTTTGTTTTGATTGACTTTGTTCTGTTATGTCCTGTTGGATTTTATTATCTTAAAAAATAAAGAAAGTTACTTTTTTTTTTTTTCAGCACTGGGGATTGAACTCATGACCTCGCACCTGCCATGGCAGGCACTTAAGCCACTGAGCCAAACTCCCAGCCCTGGTTGAGGCAGGGTCACACTATGTAGCTCAGGCCAGCCTTGTGCTTGCGTTGTAGCCCAAGCCGGCCTCGAACTCACAATGCTCCTCCTACCTCAGCCTCCCAAGTGCTGGGATTAAAGGCATGTGCCACCACGCCCGGCTAAGAGTTACTTCTTGAAAATATGAACTCATCAATAGAAAAGTTGGAACAAAGGATTTAATAACTATTATGATCAAGGATATGGAAGTTACAGAAGTCTCTATGGTAAGCCCAAAGCTGTGGTGGCTATGGCAGACACTATCCTAGGTGTAACTATGGGATATGGATGGGATGTGCAGACTACAGTGGTCAACAGAGTGCTGACGGCAAGGCATCTTGCAGGGATGGCAGGCATCAGAGTAATTACCAGTGTAACAAAGGGGAGGACAGTGGAGAAAACAGGATGCTAAAGGAATACATTTTGCAGGAAAACACTACACAGACTGGTTTTCTGTTGCTCTAGTTTGTTTTCACTTTGTCCTTCCGTGTGTTACGACTCAATGTGGATGTGTGCTTATACAAATTCTATTTGTGATTTCTTTTTGAACCACAAATAAATGCTTATGTGAAAAAAGCAGGAAAGCATCTCATCTAACAGAGCTGTTCTGCATAATAAATCACTGAATCACTATCAACAGTCCCTTCCAACTTTTACCTTTCTAGCCTTAAAAACAGCTCGCATTTTGTCTACTCAAGACACAATTTAAAACCCCCAACACCTCATTCTCATTTTGACCTACAAAAACTTCCTTCAATATAAATTCTTTAGCCACCATATGTGTAATTTTAAAAAACTTACTGAAGTATAAATACACAAATAATGCATGTACAGATCCACAGATCATATCATGCACAAATTGTGTGGTTTTGAGATACAAGTAAAAATGAGGAACGAAATATTCCTTCTATACTATAATTCTGAGTACACAAAAAGTCCCACCTCATAATGCATTTTTTCTCTCACTCATTTTATATTTATGAACATCTGCTTGTGTCAGGTGTGCTTCTAACTGCTGGTGACTAACAGAGTCATATGCTCACAGTGCTATTTTGAGGAAGGATAGTGAGGGGGTGTAGGGATGAGGAGGTAATACTGCCACAGACAGAGAGGTCAGAGAGCATAGGGAATAAAGACAGAATTGAGCAGAGATGTAAATTATCAGTGGGGGTAGGGGCATTCCAAGCAGAGAGAATTCTAACAGTGTTAGGTAAACATAGGTCACGGCCCATTGAAGTCTCACTGAAATTGAATGTGGTGGCACACACCTGTCGTCTGAACACTCAGGAGGCTGAGAAGGAGGGCTGCCACTCTGGTCGTCTGCCTGGACTACCTAATGAGATTCTGTCTCAAAAATCAAAATAAAACAAAACCAAGACCCCAAACAGAACAAAAACTCAATGAATAAAATCAGGTAACACATTAGACTAATGTATTTTTCTTTGCTAAACATACCTTTTGATGTGTGCAGAAATACAAGAATAGGTATGTATCAATGTATCATGTATTAAGACTGTACATGTACTTCAGGTATTTAGGAACTATCAGTACCAGCAACTAAAAATGTTTCCTCATAAGAGAAACAAATATTTCATCAAGATGGGAAGAATGGACTGGGGAAGAAAAAGGACTTGTATCTCACCTCCTAGACCAAGACATAGCCTGAGCTCCTCCTTACTGAGTTTCAGGAGGCTTGTGATTAATTACTACAGTCAACTGTCTAACATCCTGGTTTATGGAAAGTGAAAGTGTCCCAGGAGATGCTTAACATCTGTCAGTTCACATTCTTACTCCAGAAAATGGAAAGGAGACTACTACAGGGTATCTTGAGGATCCAAAAAAAAAAAATTATGCATATAGAGTGAGTCTGAGGAAAATAGCCATTACTGTTAGAAATAACCAAGTCTCCTCAGCCCATTAAAACAAAAATAAAAGTTTTACTAAGCATACTATTTTTGTTGTTGTTGTTGTTGGTACCAGGGATCAAACTCACAACCTCATGCCTGCCAAGCAGGTGCTTAAGCCACTGAGCCAAACTTCTGGCCATTTTTTTCAAGGCAGGGTCGCGCTATGTAGCTCAGGCCAGCCTTGCTCACGTTGTAGCCCAAGCCGGCCTCGAACTCACAATGCTCCACCTACCTCAGCCTTCCGAGTGCTGGGATTAAAGGCGTGCGCCACCACGCCTGGCTTCTACTAAGTATACTATTAAAAAAAAAAAAAGCATACCTGTTCTAAAGTCTGTCAGAGGAGGAAGTGTGTTTACAACCTTATTGCACCTCTGCAGTGCTTCTTCAAGGCTCTCTGGGTCCAATTCCGAGCTAACTCGACTGTTGTGTGTGTCACCATGATGGTTAAACTGATTGCAGTTTTCTACAGAATCAAGGCAGATGTATACCTAAGTGGGCAAGAGGGAAGAAACTTTCAAATTCTGTAACTTCTAACATGCACTTATGTAGACTGCATGACTGTGGCAGGTGGCTTCAATGACGTCTCCCTGCTGCTGTCCCCTCCCTCATCCCACCACGCAGAGCTCTGGCCGAGTGTCCACTGCTGAAGTGGGCGGGTGGGCTGAGACCGGACTGTGAAGGATGGCTTGTCTCGTGGCGCTTGTGGTGGAGACAACGGTGCAGTCCCCTTCAGGGCCCTGCTGGCATCACGTGAGTGCCTTTCTTGGGAAGTGGAGTCTACAGTCCCTACCACTTCAACCCCATGAGCCTGAGTCAGACTTCACCAGCTCCTGGATCCCTGAACCTCACGTGTGTTGCTTATGCTACTAAATTTCAGTAATCTGTTATATCACAATAGGTAATACAAATATGATAAAACCCGGCCACAGCTGTACACTGCTATGCTCGCTCCCTGATGAGATCAGGCAGCAAGTTCTTCCCTTGCCTTGCAGACACTGCTTTACTGTATAAAAGGCTAAAGGAGCTGCGGATGCTACTTGTCACTTCCTCCTGTTTTTGTTGGCCATATAATGAATTTTTTTAAAGTGGATTTAGTCATTCTGTCAGTCAACATTCATAGAAAACGACTACTACACATCAGGCACTATCCTCAGTCTGGGGTACATAAGGAACAACACAGACAGAATCCTATCTTCATGGTGTGAACTTCTGGGGAGGAGACGGCTGGACATAAAGCTGTAGGGAGAGGAAGGTGGGGTGTGGTACAGAGAAATGGCAGGTGAAGAGCATCAGAGTTCAGTGCAGGAGGCACCACAGGAGGCAGATGTTTAAGATTTCACAAAGGTAAAAAGTTTAAGAAAAGAGATAAAAAATGAAAAAAAATTCCACAGAGGGAAATAGTTCCAAAATGAAAACCTAAGGAATGGGCATAAACATAACAGTGAGTAAAGGGCTATGACAAGAGGAAGCTCACAGATGCATAAGAAACATCTGTCCAAGTAAGCCAGACTCACAAGCTTAAACATCAGACGACAGCTGCCATTTGAGTTAGCCCAAGTGCACACAAAGGATAATAAAAGATGGATAGAAGGAGACAAAGGGACGGATGTTCTCACAAATGGGAAGAGGTTCAGAAGACCGAGGTTGGCAGGAGGGAGGGGGGAAAAGGAATAAGGACATGCCATATACAGAAACCTAGTAACTTCAGTGAGTGTAAACACTGTATGTCCTAAACATGAGCTAAGATTAATGATGGCACCAAGAATGAAAATGGGGAGAGGGAAACTAAAGGAAGGAGGAGTATGGGGAGAGAAGGGCGAGAGGACTAAAGGAAGAAACAAGTGGTATTATATGCCTATTGCACTCCATGGAGTGCAAACATGTACTAACAAAAACATTAAAGAGAAACATCTGCCTCATGAAGTACAACAAAAGCTGGAAATCAAGCACAGTGACACACACCTGTAATCCCAGGTATGTGGGAGGCTGAGGCAGAGGATTACAAGTTGAGGCCAATCTGGGCAATGGAGACTGTCTCTTAAGAAAAAGAAAACTGTAAGATATCAACAACAGAGGTCACCAATTTTCCATTATCTACAATCCAGGAAGACAGAGAAATGAAGAGTCAATCCTAGTATTTAAGACCCAGATGCTGGTACGGTTTTTAACCACTAACTAATCACCTGCATGACATACATACTTCATTAGGAGAGACAATATGCTTCACTTGAACACCATACAGTTCTTCTGGTGGAGGCAGGGATGAAGACAAATATGGTTGTAAAATAGGAGTCTCCATTTCAGACAAAAGCAATTCCTAAAACACCACAAAGAAATTCAGATTTCAAAATGACATTTACAAAAATCAACTCCATTCTAAAATTCATTATGGTGCCAACTTAACTTTCTTAGCAAAAAGCAAGCCCATCTAGATAATGACTATCACAGAATGATTTAAAGTAATAGGAATGAAATGTGATGACCTTCAGCATCTGTATGAGCCACAATTTGAAAAATATGCAAAAAAGACATGTTTATCAGTGTACATATATCTATATATCCACATAAAATTCTTTAAGAACAGTTAATAAATGCTCAACGGTAACTGTCACTAATGAAAGGGACTCAGAAGCAGAATGGGGGTCATTTCCTTTTTCCTTTACACATTTCTGTAGCATTTACTTTTAGACTAGGTAGTAACTTTATTTAAAAAACTACAATAATATATGAAATGCTAAAGAAAGATTAAGTTGAAATAATAAAAAAAAGTGAGTTCTCAATAGATGTGTTGACATGTACTTGTAATTCCAACTACTTAGAAGGCTGAGGCAGGAGGATCAAAAGTTTGCACCCAGCCTGGGCAGCTTGTGAAACCCTATCTCAAAACAAACAAAAGGGGGGGAAATACAGTGTGCATGACTCGGTTTAATCCATAGCACACATACACATACACACAAAGGGTGAGTTCTTAAAATATCAAGATCCGTGAAAACATAAAGAAAAATACAGTTATGTGTAAAGAATCAGGCAGTCAGCAGGTAAAACAAGTGTATATAAACATGTTGGTGCACAGCTTTTAAGACTAGCAAGATCTTAAATTTTGTCTTGTGTATGTATATATGTATGTATTTATTTATTGGTATGGGGGACTGAACTCAGAGCAAGCTTTGGACTTGCTAGACAAGCACTTTACCACTTAGAAACATCCCCAGGCTCTGAAATATTTTTTGAAAGTTCTTTTTAAAGACTATGGTAATTAATATAAGTAGTGAAACTATCATATTCAAATTTGTCGATTAGTTTATTGTCATTTAACATTTACAAACTGAGTGCAAAACTCAAAAAAATACTGAATCTGAGAAAGTTTAGGAAAATGTGACTACTCATTGTTGAAGTTTATTGATCTGTTACAAACTAAGTGTTTTTTAAAAGAAACATTGGTTGTTTTTATAATCATAGAAATTAAATTCTATTAATAAAGCTTAACTTATTAAAACTCACCTTATGCCAAAAAACATAAGTTACAATTGGGCTTCATCAAAAGTAAAAACTTTGGTGCTTAAAGGACATAATCAAGAAAGTGAAGTAACCACCCACTGAATGGAAAAAAATATGTGCAAATCATGTGTCTGAAGAGGGACTTGTACATAGAATAGATGAAAAACTCTTATAACAATCAAAAGATAATATAACTAAAAATGAGCAGCGAATTTAAATAGATTTATCCAAAGAAAATATATAAAGGCCAATAAGCCCATGAAGAGATGTTCAAAATAATTTATCATCAGTGAAATGTATATCAGAACCTTACACACATCCTAGGAGATAAATTTTCTGGTGTTGCAAGCAGGACAAAAGAAACAAGACTCCTAAAGTTTTTCAGCAAGGCAAACTTTATTACTGCAGGTGCCCTGCTAGACAAAGGCCAGCAAAGGACGGGCACAGTGAACCAGTGGTTCACTGGCACTTTATCCCCAAAATGCATGCACAGCGGTCACTGTGCAGTGCTCTACTGGTGGGAGCCTGGTCTCACAGTCTAACCTGACTGTCTGCTTTAGGCAAAGTATTGTGATCCAGGAAGCCCTATTACAAAGTTTTATGGCAGTTACGCAGGCACATACCCGCTTCACTCCAAGTTTTCAAGGAATGGTGAAATGAGTATAGGTACATTTTACAAAAATTGAGATTTTTATAAAACTGAGTTATTTTAATTGCTTCTTTTGACAGAAAGACTACCTTTTCCCACACTAGGAAAAAGTCAGATTATAAATGTTGATAAGGACATGCAGAAAATGGAACCTCTAATACATTCCTAGGGTGAATGTAAAATAGTGTGACCACTTTGGGAAGTAGTCTTCTAGTTCTAAAAATGTTACACATGGTTACTGTGAGAACCAGTAATTGTATTCCTAGTTATATACCCAAGAGTAAGGAAGACATATATTCGCATAAAAATTTGTTTATGATCCCAGCACTCAGGAGGCTGAGGTAGGAGGAGCGTTGTGAGTTTGAGGAGGGCTTGGGCTACAACATGAGGACAAGGCTGGCCTGAACTACTTAGTGCGACCCTGCCTCAAAAAACTAGGACCTGGAGTTTGGCTCAATGGCTTAAGCACCTGTCTGGCAGGCATGAGGTTGTGAGATCGATCTCCAGTGCTGAAAAAAAAAATTGTTTACGAATGTTCACAGCAGCATTATGATCACCAAAAGGTGAAAATAAGCCAACTCCCATCAATGGATGAATGGATAAACAAAATACACCCATACAATGCAATTTTATTTGGTACAAGAAAGAATAAACTGCTGCTATATCCTACGACGTGCTCAAACCTTGAAAATATACTAAGTTAAAAGCCAAAGACAAAGGAACATATATTGCATGTTTCCATCCATGAAACACCTAGAACAGACAGACCCACTGAGAGTTTAAGCAGTTGCCAGGAAGCTGGGGAAGGGTAGAATGACTGCTGCTGTACAGAATGTCTTTTCAGAATACTCTGAAATTAGTGATATTGTACAACTTAGTGAGTAATACTAAAGAACCACTGAATTGTACATTTTAAAAAAGTGAAGTTCTAGTTTGGAAGTATATTGCAATCAAGCTGTTACAAAATTATTTCTTAATCTTATAGCAGACTTTTGGAGTGTGTAAAGTTTCCAGAATACTTGGCTTTCCACTTACCTCAAATCTTATTTCCCATATTTCTTCCTCATATTTTTTGTAGTCTGTTGGTTTCTGAAATAATAATGCAGTATTACTGAGTAAACTACTAGCTATATATTATTGTTTTAAGGCACTTTTTTGATCACCACAAGAACTGGTGCATGTACTTGATAGCATTCATTTAATTATTTCAGATTAACACAGGAAAATCTATTGTACTACTCACATTTCAACTGCAAGAATTTTTAAATTGATATTTGCACGTCAGTAATAGTTTATTATAAGAAAGTGAGATCTCTTACTTTTTTCTTTAAAACATGCACAGTGAAGAGCACACTTGGAAGAAAAACTTTTTAAAGAACTAGTTTAATAAATGGAGCATTTTTTAAGTAGATGCATTCACATGTATGTCTCTGCTTTAAAGACAAAGTTGGCAGTAAAGATTACAGGCACAAACTGACATCCTAGATTCTGCTGGAGAAAAGTAGCCATGCTGAGCATAACACTCAATGTATCATTGTTTATTATCACTAAAGTGAATATTAAAAAACTTATACGTGAACTGTGAAAAAAAATATCGTGTGGCGTGAAATGTTACTATGATGCATACTCTAGTCTTCTAAAGGAGATGTGGAACCATATCTAAAATATTAAAAATGAAAGTAGCAGAAAACTGGAATGAGTTATTTATTGAAGCTAAACTCATAATATGACAAGGAATTTCTTGTGAGAAGGCAAATGGGAGACATATTACACATACCGAGTTACTTTTGTACTTGGGACTAGAAGTAACTCAGAATTTCAGATATTTTAGATTACTCAGACTTTACTGATTTAGCATCCTAGTCTGAAAATTAAAAATGCTCCAAGATTTGTAACTTTTTGAGTGTCATGTTGGGACTCAAGAAGTTCTGAATTTAGGGGCACTTTTAGATTTTGTATTTTCACATTAGGGATGCTCAACATGTTCAAGTTCTACATCGAGTTAAAGGACAAAACACTTTATTTGGGGAGATAGTAGTTTTCTAGCATTAAATCCAGATTTTATAATGTACACTTGGTAACATCTGAGTGTCTCATTAGGTTTAAGGAAACACAAACGTTAGCAGACTTGAGACAGGACATGAAGGACATGAAGGTAGAGTTGGCAGGGGGAGCAGTGTGACCTGCTAATTAGATCCAGAACACAGGCACAGGATGGTTCCCAAAGCCCTGCACCTGGACTTCTCCCAAGAACTGGAGGTTTTCCATAGGACAACCCAGACCTGACATCAACCTGAGGAGTGGGTGATACAGAAAGGATGATTCACACTGAGTGTTTGCTGCTGTGTTCTCTCTTCCATGGTGCCTCTCTCATGCTGTCGGGTGCTGGTCTTTTCCTACTTTTACTTTGCCCAAACTCACTCTGCAGAGCCTGTTTCTTTTCCTACCTTTAATAAAACTTCATTACCATTTGTGCTCATCTTGACCAATTCTTTGCTCAGCACACAAAGAATCTAGAAACCACCTCCAGAAGGAGACTCCAGCACCCCAAAACCCAGTAACAGAATCATACTGTAAATAAAATCTTTTTCAGCACATGTATAAAGTATGGTACAAAGCACTGCTTTCTCAACAAGGAATTTACAAATTCTCAGACTCTCTCAGGTCAGATATGTAGAATCATGTTTAACACCTGAGGTATAAGACAAAATGTACCAGTTTAAACCAGATTTTTATAGAAAAACAGTTCACTTACTTCTTTAAATATCTCCTTGGAATATTCAAAACTGCAATATTTATGGTGTGCCATAAAATAGGAAAGTGACATCCCATCAAAATAGAGATGAATATGCAACTTCTCCCATGGATTTTCAGGCAATTCCTATTTCAGTTCAATAAAGAAGACTGTTAATATAAAAATAAAGTCTATGTATGAAATTAGGCTTCTGACAACAACAGTGTAACTTTTGAGTAGCAACTCGTTTCATAGAATCTTTCTCCTGATGTTCTGGCATGCTATAAGGCAGTGATTCTATGACTTTGCTTTGTGTTAAAACATATTCACATGTCCATGTACTATGGCATTTCCTAGTTATTTACTAGAAACTATATATGATTTACTAGATACAGCACCTTCAGATGAATCTAAATTTATACTAAGTGGGAGGAGAAAGAAAAGATAGCAAAGAGAAATGAAGAATACTTTAAAAAACTCCAAATGGCAAGAATCAGAGGAAATTAATAGTCTTAACAGAAGGAATCATGATAATGGCTTTAAAACCCTGAATAGAGCCCATCACAATTTTTAGGTACTGAATGGGCCCATAAACTGGTTAGCCTTTGTCCAGATTCATCTCCTGACTGGGTTACAGTAACTGTCTCCCCAAAGACTGCCCTGCTATCTTTTGTTTGCTACCACCCAGTCTTCTGTCCATACAGCTGGAAAGCCTATACTATGCTTCCGGGTCGGATCCTGTGCTGTGCTTCGGGGCAGCACAGGTCTGGCCCTCACCACCGCAGTTCGCCATCCTCCCACACACTGCTGCTCCCACCTCGGGGCCTTTGGCACCTTTGGGCAACCGGGACTGTCTTCTTGACTCAAAGGCCACCTGACCACTGTGCTTAACATGGAACCTCCTCCCCACCACATCTCTTTTCAGTCTTTCCTTTTTTATTTTTCTTCCCCAAATCCATTTTATTTCAAAGAGAGAAAAATAAACAAAATTTCAAAAGATGTCAACTGGGGGCAACAATGGTACATATATTGCACACTGTCATTCCCAAATCAGTCACCTAGAGCACAAGACATCTGCATTCAGTTGTCCTAACAATATCAGAACAAATCTTTCAATGAACTCAGAGAAATCAGTACATACTCATTAGTGAAATAAATAAGACACACATGTAAACATCATATTGTTTCATTCGTGTGACAAGCTGAAAGAAACAACAAATGTGTATGTGTGTATATATATGTGTATATAAAAATAGCTAACATAATATGTACCATTGTTAACCCCTGATTGACGGACTTTGAAATTCTGTTGTAGTTTTTCTTTTCTATCTTTGAATAAAATGGATTTAGAAAAAAAAAAAAGAATGAAAGACCTTGATTCACCTGAGAAAGAAAACAATGATATAAATAAACATTTGGTTAGTCAAAATGCTACAAAATGGTCATGTTTGAGCTAGGTCAGAAAATGTTACTAGGTTGTTGCCAGAGTGAAACCTACTGAACCGAAAGCCACCACTGTGATTCAATGGCAGAAATTATTTGTAACAGATGAACTGGGACTAGAAATGAGAAAAGACCAATTACAACAGAGGAAGAACAATATGTATCTGTCCAAAGAACTCCTCAAAAGAATTTTGGAACACACCAGTGAACAGACAGGTAAAGTATCACAAGAACTTCCTAACAAAATAGCAAGACCAGCAAGATGTCAAGTATGTCCTACAGAAAAAGATAGGAAAACAAAACATGTGCTATTACTGTAAGCTACAGTTGTGCATAGAACATGCTGTTTTTATGTGTGAAGACTGCCTTAGGTGGCACAATTGAAGTAAAGATGATTTTTTGTTGTAGAGCTTTATTTCATTATAGTTCATACAGCAATTTATTTATGCTGTTATTTTTTAGACTTTGTAAATAAAAAAACTTGTTGGAAGTGTTGCTGTTTAATAAACACTATTATTAATTTAATATTTTATTAATTTAAAAGAAGAACCTTAGAAGGTTCTTCTTTTTCATTTTTGGTAATTTGAGATACCATGTAAGAAATCTAGAGGAGGTCATGTAGAAGTCATAGGAAGGCCAAGAGGAAAGGTCAATCACAGAGGAAGTGACTCTGAGACAGGGACAGAAATGGATTGAGATTGAGATTTGGTCATTTCAGCACCCAGCCGGGCCTAGCCTCCCAAAGGACGCATGAGGCATCAGACATGTGAGTGGTCATGCTGGCTGTTCCAACCCAGCTGAACCCTCAGATAACCCCCTGGCCAACACCGTATGGTGTGGAAGAATTATTTAGCTGGGTGCATTGTTATAGAATTGTAAGCAATAAATTGTTTATTGTCTTAAGCCATTAAATTTTGGGATGACTGTTATGTAGCAATAAGTAACAAAACAGTGTAGGAAGGGATCTTGGGCTGCACCACATGATGTAAACTGCAGTTTCAGGCAGTGCCCTGATTTTGAAATGATCTCTTTTCTACCCTTGGGGTGTGTGTGTGTGTGTGTGTGTCTGTCTGTCTGTCTGCCTGCCTTGGGGACCAAACCCAGGGCCTTGTGCATGCTACACAAGTGCTCTGCCACTGAGTGACACACCTAGCCTGCTGCTGCTCTTTCTGTACTTAGTTTCAGGAGCCCCTGGAGTTTAGCAATTTACTAGCTCAAATTTATAAATTGAAACTAACCATATATCCCAATTATAACATTCAAGATCAGTGCTCTGACATAGTCCAATTGGTTCAATAACTTGACTACAGCTAGAAAACTTTTCCATCAAGACCCTACATTATCTAGGAAATTTTCTTCTTCTGTAAAGTCTATTTGCAGCTTTTGAGAAATAGAATTACAATTTCTTCTGAGTAATTCTTCCAGCAGATATAATACAGACCACTAATGAAGTCATTTTTGTCTAATGATTTTAGTAAGTGAGTTTGATCCCTGGTACCAAAAAAAAAAAAAAAAACAGAACACATATAAAGCTGTTTATCATAAAAATAGCCCTCAATTTGTTTTTTGGGTTTTTATTTTTTTTTTTTGAGACAGGGTCTCACACTGTAGTATAGGCTCACTATGTAGCCCAGGCTGGCCTCAAACTCATGGCAATCCTTCTGCCTCAGTCTCCCAGGTTCTGGGATTACAAGTGTACATCACCATACCTGGGTCCCCCAAATTATGTTAATTATATTTCATGGCAAACAATTTAAATCAACTATATACATGTTGAAGACAAATTACCATGATGTGAATGTCCACCTCTCTCTTTGAAAGCAGCTCCTGAAGAAGCTCGATTGCATCTGGCTGCCAGACATTCCCAACCTGTGTGGGATTGACACACTCAGAATCTTCCACATTTGCACAAGTGAGACAACACAGAATATCACGAGTATATGATAAAGTGAACCTTTAAAAATTAATAATTTGACCAAACTTCTCTCTCTAGTACTCAAAAAATATTTTATGCTTTAAAACACACTTACATTAAAAACAAAAGGTCACATCTGAAACTTTTAAAAAGTCTAACATGTGAGTGCATTGCTTCCCCAGGAACTTCAGCATACCCTTCTCAAGGAGTGGGGGCAGCCATGTGAAGTGGTGCTTCTGTACCCAGTGGATTCTTTGGATAGGTACAATATAGTGGACATCTTGAGCACAGTATCACAAGGATCTTGAGTCCAAACCACCTAGCTAAACTACTTAATTCTAGATCCACAGCAACAGTATGGCATAAGTTTATTATTTTGCCACTAAGTTTTAGTGCTGTTATGCAACAACAGATCATCAATATAGTACTTCAATCTGATTTCTAGATTCAAATTTTACAATCGTAAGCCAGGTCCGGTGGCACATACCTGCAATCCCAGGATTTGGGAGGCCAAGGCAGGAGGACCGCTGTGAATTCAAGGTCAGCGTGAACTGCATAGTGAGACCCCAACTGAAATTTTTCATCTATAAACACATATTGCTTTATTTACTCAGATATTTTATATGCCTCAGTATAATTTTGTAGTTTTCTTTATGAAAGCCCCTTTGGCTGTTTTATTAAACTGTTTTGCCAGTGTTATTTTTGTTGCAACTGAGAGATTTAACTTTATATTCTAACATAAAAAAACAATATTTCAATTAATTATCCCACACAGTATTATGTACTCACTGGTACAGTCTGATAAAGCTGACAAGGAATACAAAACTGGGGTGTATCAGGATACAGCAAAATAGGGTAAAGGTGACACTGTGGAATCTTCTCAGTGAATCCATGATCTAAATATTGTACCTGAAACAGTCCAAATAAAATTTATAGTTAAAATGCATTACTAAAATCTAGGGAAGATAGGAGTGGTAGTGCATGTCTGAGCCTAGCCTGGGTAACTTACAAGACCCTGTTCTAAAACAAAACATTTTTAAAAAGGGTGGGGATGTAGCTTACTGTGAAGGCCTTGGATTTAATCCCCAGTATTGTTAAGTGGGGGAAGACATCCTGGAGAGATCATCATATTTTGATTTGACAAATTTCCAGAAAAAAAGGAACACTGTGTTCTCTTATTACATAGTGTGAAAAGATTTTCTTATATTAGCCTATAAAGAAAACCTTAAAAAAATTTCTTCTGCCTCAACCTAATGAAATGAACATATTGTTTATTACCCCTCTTAGTCTCTAGTAGTCACTATTCTATATTCAGGTCAACTTGTGAAGCTTTATTTAAAAGGACACATAATACTGTCTGTGCTTGGCTTAATGTTTACTTCCTAACATGAAAGATACCAGGTGAAAGAATCACAAATTCATTGTGTACACTTAGAACGTAAAATTATCGCAGAGAATAAAAGGTAATGATCACACCATCAAAATACTTATAAATACATAAGTTAAACAGATACTCTGACAGCGTGATAATGTTTTTAGAAGTCCACCATCTTATTCCTTTGGACTCTACAAAGTAAAGCCCATGAAGTGTGATAATTTGATGTATACTAAATTTCAGTTAACTTTTGTAGAAATGAAGAAAAGGAGATTATCTAAGACAAAAAATGGATGTGAAAAGTGACCCATCTTCATGTAAATGTCTGAATCTGTAAGTATGTAAGTGCTTAATCTTCAGTCAAATTTGAAATCATTTTATTTCTACTGAAACCAGTTAGTAGTTTGGAAGAAAAGCACAAGACTTGAATGTTTAGGAAACAGATGCTGGGACATGAACTATGACATCACTACCCTTGATGAGGATGTTGGCAGGTCACTGAACCTAAACTGCAACTTCCTTACTAAAACAAGAATAATTATTTGTGTCTAGGATAGCTGTAAACCAATTATAAAGTATGAATGCACATATGTGAAAGAAGCTGAAAAATTCTAAAGTGCCATATAATTAATTGGTACCATCACTGAACAGTAAAGAAACTTCCGTTCAAGTAGAAACAAAAGATTTTTCACTTTGATTAAAACAAACTTTCAAGTGCTAAATACCTGATGAAATATGTCATCAAAAGTGTTGCTTTACTTAGTAAATACGTGTGGAGGTATTTTCATTTTTATATCTTTATATATTCATTTTTCAATGCATGTAGTTATTCTTAATGACTTTGAATGAAACTTGAGTGCTACCCTGCTATTCTAGTAAGGTAAATTAGTCCTTACTCTGAAAAATACAGCTGGGCTCTGAACAAACTTGCTAAGGAGATGTTTAACATATGTGAAAACAAGTCACTTTAAGGAACACTGTACAACTAAGTGTATTACAACTAAGTAGTCCATCTTTTAAGGTGCCACTGGACAAATTTCTTTTTTTTTTTTTTTTTTTTTTTTTTTGTGGCACCAGGGATCCAACTCACACCGTCGCGCCTGCCAGACAGGTGCTTAGGCCACTGAGCCAAACTCCTGGCCCTAGTTTTTTTTGAGGCAGGGCTGCACTATGTAGCTCAGGTTGGCCTTGTGCTCGCGTTGTAGCCCAAGCCGGCCTTCAACTCACAACACTCCTCCTACCTCAGCCTCCCGAGTGCTGGGATTAAAGTCATGCACCACCACGCCTGGCTTGGACAAATTTCTACATGGAACTATTTTTATTCAGGTTACTAAACAAATTTGAAAATAAAAATAAAGATCCTTATTACAAAAAAAAAGTGAAAGGCACCTGACTGATCCTCCTATATGATGAAATGATCAAACTGATCAAATGATTATTTTGGCTTGTTTGCTTTTTTTTTCTGTTAGGGATTAAACCCAGGGGCTGTGTACACTGAGGTACATCCCTATCCCCCTGCTTTTTTTTCCTGGCCCTATTTTTAACCAAGTTTTTTTTTTTTTTTTGGTACCGGGGATCAAACTTACAACCTTGCACCTGCCAGGCAGGCGCTTAGGCCACTGAGCTAAATCCCCGGCCCTATTTTTTGAGACAGGGTCTCATTATGCAGTTCAGGCTGGCCTTGAACTCACTTTGTAGCCCAGGCTGGTCTCAAACTCACAAGGATCCTCCTGCCTCAGCCTCCTGAGTGCTGGGATTAAAGGCGTGCGCCACTACTTAATCAAGTTTTCATGTGCTAAGATTTTTAAAAAACTGTTTAATGCTCTGGCACTCAGCACACACAGTCACAAAGGATTTCAGACTCACCCTGATAGTGCCGCCCACAACTTCAATTACTTTGCCTCGGTACCACATAGTGTCAGATCCTCTCACTGCACAAGGTTCCCCTTTCTTCCAGAAATAAGGTTCCAAAAGACCCAGGCATTTTAAAGCACTCTGAATCTCATTCATCATTTTTAGTAGCTCGAATTCTGAGTAAAAGATTAAAAATAGGAATCATGTGGGAAAACTGCCTACCATTTTCAGTAAGTCATCAATAATCTTCAATAATTTTGCAACTTAGGTAATATAAGCAATCAAAACCAGGCCTATGATAGAACTGCCATAAAAATTTGATCAGTACCTTTTTTTTTTTTTTTTTTTTTTTTTGCGGCACCAGGGACTGAACTCAACCTCGCGCCTGCCTGACAGGCGCGTAAGCCACTGAGCCAAACTCCCGGCCCTGATTTTTTGAGGCAGGGTCGCACTGTGTAGCTCAGGCCAGCCCTGTGTTTGCGTTGTAGCCCAAGCCAGCCTCGAACTCACAACGCTCCTCCTACCTCAGCCTCCCTAGTGCTGGGATTAAAAGTACCTTCTATGTCTTAAAACATACTAACAGCATAAAAATAATTATTCTAATATTGCTATTTTGAGTACACTGTAAAGAGCTCTAAATCCATACCAGGTAGCCTAATATTAAAAAAACTACCAATTTAAGATGTCAGTTTGACAGCATACCCTAATAAAATAGAATACAAGTTATGAGTTACTTATTGCTTAGATAGAGTACAATGTTGAGGATATAATTTAAAATTTTTTCTTTTTTGTTGTTTTTGTAGTGCAGGCTGGCCTTAAACTACATAGCCCAGGCTGGCCTCAAACCCATCCTTCTGCCTCAGTCTCACAAGTGCTGGGATTACAGGTGTGGGCCACCATGCCAGATAAAATTCTAACTTTACTTTTCTTGCTAAGTGGCCCATTACTTCCCAGTGACTATACACCCCGTTAACTGAGCCCCTGGCAACAATTTCTGAAGTCAGTTCCCACCCCAGTCTTGCTTCTTGGAGTTGTGTGCATTAGGCTGCTCCTTTACTTCCACACACTTCAGTTTATTCTCCACGAAGTGGACATGGAAGCACCTCCCCAGATTACCAACACTGCAGGATGACCAGGTGCACAGCATCCAGCACACTGCCTGGCACGTACACAGGTTCATCAACAACTACGTGTCATGTGAAGTTCTGGACTAAGAGAGTAGCCAACTGCACAGATTTATTTTGATTTTCAAATTAAGATACGGTATTCAGGAGATGAATGAATGGGAGGAAATATCAGTAAGTTCATAGCTACCATACCCTCACTGGCAAGTGGCCTCACAGGGAGCTAGTGGTGCTCATGCCAGAGTGATGGAATCAAATGAGTGATACATTATTGTGGATAGGTTCAGCTTGTAGTCAGGAAATCTTTGCACTTAAGCTTGAGAACTCAGGAAGCACCTGAATCTTATCAAAGGGGCCTGAATCTCTAGTCATTTGTTGTGATTTCTTTTCTCATTTTAAATATGCAGAAAATTCTGTGCCATTTTTAGATGTCTCCAAATTTTGTATACATGTCAGGTCTTGCAACTCTGGATCCACCCCTAAACTTAGTTTAGTCCCAGTGTGGGGAAAATAAATGAGCTATGGTGGGGGAGGGCAGGTCATGCTGTGCTAACCATGATCTAAGAGTCTTTAGCAGGTTTCAGAAGCCATCTGTGTTGCCCTCCCTCCACACTGGGACCATACTTGGGATATTCAGGTAATCAGTGGAATGGTTTCTAAGTCCTACATTTTGCCAATCACAAACATCATTGATGTCCCGTGGTATGTAAGAAAACAGAGTGCCAGGATTTCTACATACTCAAGGATTCCAAGGCTTACAAATACACACATACATTTGTAGGATAGAAGGAGAGAAAATCCTGGTAGCAGCCTTGACATACCCACGATGATCAAAGTCCAGTGGCTTTCTACCAACTGCCTGATTACAACCCTTACTCCCTTATTCTTGTTGAATTTCACTACTCTGAATCTTCCAACCAGGCTGAACTCCTTTGTTGTACTTCTCCCTATCAATGTGTGAGTTCTCTCTTCTTCCCTAATGTTTCTAACTCCACAAGGGTTTATCATTTTTAAAATTTGTGTCTATGTATATTTATGCACATTTTCAAGGCCTTTGGATTCAGAGTATTTTCTCAGAAAAGCTTTCTAGTCTCTTCTCTAGCCTAACTTTGCCTCTATTTTTTGATCTTGCAACATCTGGCCCACAGTCTGTACAACACAAACAACAGCGTACAGTGAAAAAAAACCCAACTGAACCAACCAACCAACAAACAAACAAGCACAGGTGTTAAAGAGCCAAGCAAATTATAGAAGCACAAGGAAAGAAGACTGGCTCCAGTGAATTTCGGGTGTTACGGGATAGAGAATACATTGTGTACACACTACAAAATGGCACAGGCTATCTCAAGAGAGAAACTGCAATACTGGGTGCCAGGACAGTCACAGCACTAAAAGAGAATAGGAAGTTCATAAACAATTTAGGTATGTGTACAAACTTGTGTTTTTCTTTTCTTCCCAGTACTGGAGACAGAATACAGAGGCAATCTACTACTGAGCTACATGCATTGTCCTTTCACTTATTCTCCCTCTTCTTTTTATTTTTGTTTTTGTTTTCTGACAGTGTCTGATGGACCTGAATTCAGTATGTAGTGCAGGCTGGCCTTGAACTCAAGATTTTCCTGCCACAGCCACCAGAGTGCTGGAATTAAAGGGATGCACTACCATGTCTGGGTTGCTTTTAATTTAATTAATTAATTGATTAATTAATTTTGCAGTACTGGAGATTGAATTCAGGGTCTTTACACTGAGGTACATTCCCAGCCCTCTAAAAAATTTATTTTCTTCTTTTGGTGAAACAGTCTTGCTAAACTGCCAACTTGCCCAATCCTAATGCCTTTATCTACAGCAGTATTGGGATTATAAACGTGTGCCACCATGCCAGGCCGTATTTTGAGCCAAGATCTTGCTAAATTGCTTAGGATGGCCTTGAGCTTTTTATATTCCTGTCTCAGCTTCCTAAACATTTGGGATAACAGCTGTGCCAGGGAGAAAATGTATTTACTTATTTTCATCTTTGCACTGAACTCCATTTCCATCCCTTTTCAAATGTTTAATTTTGAGACAGGGTCTTTGCTAAGTTCCTAAGTGATACAGGAAGGGCTTGAACTTGGCTACCCTCATGGCTTAACCTCTCATAGTGGTGAGATTACAGGTGAGTGCCACCACTCCTGGCTCAGAAAACAATTTTTTTTTGTACCAGGGATCAAACTCATGACCTTGCACTTGCCAGGCAGGTGCTTATGCTGCTGAGCTAAATTCCTGGCCCCAGAAAAGAATTTTTAAATGAGATATAAAACTAAAAATAAAAATTAAATATCGATGAAATTAGACGTCTTGTGTTTATCCAGAAATCTCAAAAGAACATGGAAAAAGACAAATGAAAATCTGAGAGAAGATATTTCAGAGCTAAAATGCCATCCATAAGTCTCAGGTGTTTGGAGGGTGATCAGATCTCGGGGTTCTACACTCATGCATGGATACATACACTGGTGAGTTTAGTAGCCAATGTGCTCTTAGGAGTTTAGTAGCCAATGGCTGGAGGTGGGTCATTGGGTGCAGACCTGGATAAGTGTTCTTGTCCCTGCATCTTCCCCTCCCTTCTCTGCTTCCTGGCAATCACGGATTGGACACCTTTCAATCACCATACTCTTCCACCATGCTGTTTCTGTCTTGGAGCTAACCAACTTTGGACTGAACCAATGGAATTTGTGAGTCAAATAAATTTCTCCTCAAATTGGAAGGGTAGGGTATTTTCTCCCAATGATAGTAAAGTGACTAAGACAAGATATTTGCAACATAAAACTCAGAGGGACCTATTGGGAATTAACAGTGTTATGGTTGGGATCCAGACAAAACCCCTCAAGTTTGGCCTCATGTGTGGGAAGTAACTGATCACAAGGAGCTGTTCTCATCAGTGAACTGCCCACTGATAAGAACAATAGCTGAAAGTGCTGTTAGGAAGTGGGGCCTGGCTAGAGGCAGGTCACTGGGTGAGTGACCTTGAAGGGTGACTCTCCCTTCCTGGCTTCTCCCTTTGCTTTCCGGCTGCCATGATATGAGCAGCTTTCCTCCACCAGGTTCATTCACCATGTTGTTTCCGTGCCTTGGAGCCAGCAGACTATGGAGTGAAACCTCTAAAAACATGAGCTAAAGTAAATCTCTCTTAAGTCATAGATTTTGAGTATTTTGTCCCAGTAACAAGGAAAGTGACTAAGACAAACAGTTCAGTGTAAAGGAAGCAAAATATATGGCCAGACATTCCATAAATGTGAAGATTTCCGAAGATGCTAAATCTCATGAAAATACAAATTAAAGAAACAGTTTTGTGCCCACTAGATTGGCAAAGCTGACGATATGAAGTACTAATGAGGCTATGGAGCAATAGGAATTCTCAAGCACTGCTAGTGAGGAATGTAAATTGTTATGAAACACCATGATAAAGTCTTTGTTGAAAGGAGGGGATGTGACCAAATAGGGGTGCACAGGTCTTTTAAGGTCCTGGTGATAATTTGCATCTTGGTTAGTGTATATAATACTCAATACTTTTATCGAAATACTTTTTATGTCATATACTGTTACATTTATAACATTTTACAATACTATTTAAAAGCTCATTTGGGGACATACTTGCAGTTACAGTTAACATGACCAGCATACTGACCCTAATCTTGAGATGCAGGAGGCAGAATCCTTTGGGATCCTAACTTCATGTGGTGAGAGCATCCCATCAGGGTTTCCACTTTAACTGAAGGGGACTTCAGTTTTTTTATTTTTTATTTATTTATTTTTTATCTTGATCTTTATGTAGTGATTAGAAAGGAAGTTCAAGGTTTTACACTCTGAAACAACTCTGAGGACGAATGCCTTCTTTGGCACATGCTTACCTACCAGTGCTCTGGTTTCATTTTAAGTGCTTGGTATATTCTTTATTTTCATGTCAGCTCAGTATGTTTCAAGACACAAGCATGGGCATGCATCGTACCTAAGTTATTGGGAAGGGTTGTTTGATACGCCATAATGATAGAAATGTAAATTCTAAATCACTCTGTTCTTAACAGAGTCCAACACTCATTTAACTATAACATAACATTGGGATGTTAAAATAATGAGCCAGTTGTAGTAGTATATGCCTGTAATTCCAGCTACCTGGGAGTCTCAGGTAGGAGGATCAAAAATTTGAGCCTAAAAGCCGGGCGTGGTGGCACACGCCTTTAATCCTAGCACTTGGGAGGCTGAGGTAGGAGGAGTGTTGTGAGTTCGAGGCCAGCTTGGGCTACAACGCGAGTGCAAGGCTGGCTTGAGCTACATAGTGCAACCCTGCCTCAAAAAACCAGAGCTGGGAGTTTGGCTCAGTGGCTTATGCGCCTGTCAGGCAGGCGCGAGGTTGTGAGTTTGACCCCCGGTGCTGGAAAAAAAAAAAAAAATTGAGCCTAGCATGGGCAACATAGTGAGACTCCATATCATACCATACTATATATACCATACCATACCATACCATACCATACCATACCATACAGCTCAAGATGTAACTAAATGGAAAGCGTGAGACCTTGGGTTCAATCGCCAGTACTGGAAAAAGAGAAAAAGAGAATAGGACAATGACAGAGGAGGAGGAAAAGGAGTAAGAAGGAAAAGGATGAAAGAAGGAAGATGTAAGAAGAGAAGGAAGAGAATGGGAAGAAGAAAGAGGAAGATGAAAGAGAAGGGAAAAGAAGAAAAAGAGAAAAGGAAAACCTAGGTTCAATCACCAGGTCTTCAAAAACCAAAAGAAAAATATAAAAGCACTCTGCATGGATTATATGAAGTCATTTAATCTTCCCCCAAACTCTCAGAAAATGAGGTTCAAAGAGGTTAACGACTTGTCAAAGTATTCCAATTGTGTCTATCTTCCTAGAGAACTTGAATTACTAGGTTCACTGTCATTGAGAAATCTTTTGTAACATAAAAGATCTAGCAGATGTGGTGGTACATGCCTGTAATTCTAGCACTATGCAAGACTGAGGTAGCAAGAGGACTGCAAGTTTGAGCCCAGACTAGGCAATTTAGCAATCAGCGAGACCCAGCCTCAAAATAAAAAAATAAAAAATTGAACTCAGGACTTTTTAATAAAATGTTGGGGACACAGTTTTGTGTGAAAGTCCTGGGTTCAATCCCAGTACTACAAAAGCCAAAACTAAAACCAAAACCAAAACCAAAACCAAACAAAATAAAAAAAGCATAAAAATTGTACCTGATAATTTAGGCACTACAAATATAGTTCCATCATCACCAATGCAGCTTACTATTGCCTCAAATACTTTCTTGTTAGGAATAACTGGTGGTTTATAAGATCCAGTGGTTCTTGGTTGTGAAGTTTTCTCCTTACATTCAAATATCCTGTGTTCACTGGCTCCATCAGCAGCTTTTTTGTTAGTATTGAAGTTAATTTTAATACACTTAGTAACTACTGAATCTCCCTGTTCCAAGGGAATTTGTAGAGACTTCTCAGGTAAGTGAATAGTATCTGATTTAGTAATTCTGTAACATCCAAAAAAAAAAAAATTAAAAAGAGCAAATATAATAATCTCGCAAAAACAGCATAAAAGAACCCTTGAAATACACTTAACATTTAAAGAAGAAACTTGCTGTACTCTAGGATATACTGGACTATGTTGTTACATGAAAACAACTGTAATTTGTCGTAATTAAAATTACTTTGAATTATAAATGACATTAATGAAAAATGTAATTTCACTTAAATGTTCTAAATTACTATCTCATAACGCATGCTATTCTTTCATAAAATCTCCTAAGAAGTAGATTCCAAGCACTGGATACAATACATTCCAATTGACACTAATTTATCAGTACGACACCTTCAAGTTGATTTTTGGAAACCAACTTAGAAAATACAACATGTTCAAAGTTACTAATTTATCAAGCCCACAGTTAGAACATACACAAGTAGCAAGTTATCAATATTGACAAAATACAAAGAGAATATGAGTCTCTTAAAGACAATAAGGTAATATTCAGATATTAAGTGTTGGTGGCAATACACTAATTCAACTTTTTTACTCATATTCTTCTCTTTCAATTAAGAAAGTATGCTTCTTGTACAAAACAATAAAATCCTAAAAGATATTATCTTATTTATTATTATAAAAAAACTGGTTGTATTTTAGCAGATTTATAGCAGATTTTTATTTCTTCTAGTTTCCTGTACCTTTTAGTGAGAAATAAATACCAAAGAATCATCCTCAACTAAATGCACTTTAAGATAGCCAGTGGTACTATTAACGCAGTAAAAAAAAAATCCAAAACCAAAAACCCCCCAAAACTTCACAGTTGGTGTATGTCAGTAGTATTAACTTGGCAAGTATTTTTCACTTTCTCATTTCATCTATATAGGAATTACTTTAACCTCAAGCAAATTAATCCCAAAACAGTTACATGCACTGTGTACCAACTGCTCAGCCAACTCCAACCCATCTATCATACCGGGTCTCATTTAATTTCTGATTTCTCATTCTTTTTCTATTTTACCAGGTCTGAGGGTTCATAAGTCAACTATATCTAAAGAGATCTGGCCTTGTACAGTGTGTTTGCAATCCTAACATACCTCCACATCTAGAAGAACAGACACTGGAACAAGCTAGAGCCACGGCAATATTCTAATCCTTCTCATCTCAACTCCCGACAAAGCTGCTTAACTTAAAATTTAGCAATTGTAGGCATCTTTAAATGTGAATATTATTCAATTAACTTCTTGTTACTCATTTGCTTCACACAAATAGGTGTTGCAAACACCAGCCAGATTTTTTAATATAAAGCACAGACATTTCTGCCTAATCAAAGGATGCCAAAGTGCTCAGATCTGGCATTCATTATATTGTTCCCCTTTTGTTTATTTTAGAATATGAATGCCAAAGGAAAAAGAAAAAGTGTAAAAGCAGTATGTAAGAAAGGGTTTAGGTATACAATAGATGATGGTACTGAATAAAGAAATGAACATTTCTAAAGGAATCTGTTTCTGAGCTGGCTCCACAGGAGTTAGTTTATAATTCATATTTAATAGCAAGTAAGATGCAATTCAGATTTGAAACCACAAATATTTATGCAAATAAATAGGAAGCATCCATCACAAATTGATGTCAAGACAATTTAAAAAGCCTATACCTTCTTTCTCTCAAAGCCAAACCTTTTTTAATCAAGTATTTAGAAACATCAATATGCTCTCCTTTTTCATCTCTGCAGAAAATTTTCACAGGTAATGGCCATGTTGTATTGTTTTCCTGCAGTGATTTAAAAGCTCAGTAAGTATGACACACAAAAAAATTTCTTATAAAGAATGTACTTTTCACAGGCATCTCTTCTACCTTCCTTTAAAGAACAAAAAAAATTCTCAACTAAGTTACTTTGATATCTAGATACATTAGAGGGAAAGAAGGAAGACAGCATAGACGTGTCAACAGGGACCAACATTTATTGGTGGAATGCATCAGGAAGACCTTAATATCAAGGTAACCATACCAAAAAAAGAGCAAATGAAAAGAAAATTTCAAACCTGAATAGGGGAAAAAAAGACACCACCAATTAACAATTTTCTTTCTTCCCCTACACTGTATGTTATATAATCATATACTTTTCAGGGTGTGCCTTTTTTCCTCTACAAAAAGCAAAAGAAGTAACTACAAAACATATACTCTACCTCATATGGAAAAATCTATAAAAATAGAAAAAGGTAATATGGAAAAATGAGTTATTTAAAAAAATTTTAATCAATAACTCAGTAAAATATATTTAAACTAGAAAACAGTAACAAAAGTAAATGTTTTTAAGTACTCTGAAGATTTATGCCTCTTCTTAAATATTACATGTATTGATATACAGCTAATTTTGAGTTTACAGGAAGCCTAATTTCCCACATTTATAAAAAAATAGAAAAAGCCTTCATAAATGCACTCTTGTATACATGCTGTATTTCTAACATGCAAATCATCAAATAAAGAATATCACTTTAGAAAGTAATTTGTTGCACATCTATTCTCAAACAGGCATTATACTTTAAAATATGACCAACTAAGTTTGTTGATCAACAGTTGTCTAACAACAAAATCCAAAGGGCTTATATTATTTTTTCAATGAGAATATAAACTGAATTGATGAAAACATTAATGAAATAATCAATAAGTATCTGTTGTACCAGTTCACCTCACTACCCACCTGTAAGATTACGGTTGCTATGGCTCCGGTGAGGTACAATGAAAGACAGTCACAAGCTGTTGCTGTCCACTTGTCACTCCCACCAGTAGGCCTAAAAAAAATGACAACTTAGTTTATAAAATAACAAACAGCAGAGGATACTGAAATATACAGATACAAGAAATGTTACACATAAACATACAGAATTTGAAACAACTAAATACGTAGTAACAAGTCTGAGTATGAATTCATGTTATCATCCCAGTTTTCTTTTCCATTTTCAGTCTTTTTTGTTCATTCTTCTATTCTACTTTAGATGTGTATTATATGTTAATTTTTTATGTATATCTGTTCCACACCACACTGAAGACCCCAAAAGAATAGGTGTATTTAAGGAAATTCTTGTCATTGTATGTTTCACATACATCAACTAGACCACAAACTATAAGAGAACAGAGATGATGCTCTTTTTCACCATTACACCTTCTAATGTCTAAAACAGTTCTGGCAGAGAGAAGGCACTACAGAAATACTAATGGAAAGGAAAAAAAGTTTCTTTGCAATGACTCTACCCATAAATATAAGCCTCCATAGTTTATAAAACCATTCATTCATTCATCCTGGTATCTTTCTGAAAGAGTTAAAGATACTATATTACACTGATACATGCGAATCTCTGTTTACAGCAACATGACCTGTAATAGTTAAATCTTGGAAGTAGCCAATATGTCTAACAACAGTGAATGGATAAAGAAATTGGACTACTAGCCGGGCGTGGTGGTGCATGCCTTTAATCCCAGCACTCGGGAGGCTGAGTTAGGAGGAGTGTTGTGAGTTCGAGGCCGGCTTGGGCTACAACGCCAGTGCAAGGCTGGCCTGAGCTACATAGTGTGACCCTGCCTCGAAAAACTAGGGCCGGGAGTTTGGCTCTGTGGCGTAAGCACCTGTCTGGCAGGTGCGAGGCTGTGAGTTCGATCCCTGGTGCTGCAAAAAAAAAAAAAAAAAAAAAAAAAAAAAAAAAAAAAAAAAAAAAAAAAAAAAGAAATTGCACTACTTATACACCATGGAGTACCATTCTGCCATGAAGAATGATAAATTTGAGTCAGTTATAGGAAAACAGATGGTAAATGAAATAAATAAGACACATAAGTGTAAATCTGTCATGGTTCCTCTTATATGAGAAACGCGAGCTATAAATAACCTAGAGAGCAAAACAAAAGAGAAATAACAGGAAATCAGGAGACATCTTTTGAAAATGTAAAGGGATCTAGAGACAGAGGGGGAAGTAAAAAGAATTAGTATGTGTTATGTACACCTACCAACTCTCCATGATGAATGTAATTATTATAATACTACAAATGTACTAATTAAAAAGAGAGAACCTGGCTAATTTATCAAAGTTATTGAAATTTTCAAACATATACAAAACCATATAATAAGATCTTTCAGTTTTCACAATTATCAATAAATGACTAATTTTATTTCATCTGTACCCCCAAATATCCATTTCTATTTCTGCTTTTTGAAGTAAGACCCAGGTATCACATCGTATCAGTTGCTTTTCCATTTCTGGGACATAATACATGGCACCCACAAAAGAACACTTAAAGTTTATCCTGAGAGTCTCAAGGGCAGTGCATTTGTTTATACACAGCCATCCCAAGCACTGCTTGGGCAGATGTCATTTCAACCAGTCAAATCTTGTATTGAATAAATTTGATAAAATTGTTTTTATATTTCCCAGTATATTATCTTATAAAACTAATGAAAAATATAATTTTTGGTCATCCTGCAACTTAAATAATTGGACTGGTAAATGGTTCAAGGTGGAGAGATTTAATGTAGCTCATGGTATCAGAAGACCAGTCCATGGTTGGCTGATTCAAGTCAGCAGCATCTTGGTGGAAGGGCATTCCAGAGAAAAACTGTTTAGTTCATGGTGGCCAGGATGCAGCACAGGGGAACAGTGCCAGAGAGAAATAGGGGAGGGTCCACATATAGTATCCAAGACAACACTTCCGTGATCCACCCTCATATACCTAAGAGCATGTTTCAGTAATCTGCTAGGTGTTTCTTAATCTCATGAAATTGCTATGTAAGGATTAATGGTCAGACATAATTCCATTTATAAATATTTTATCTTGCATTTCCAAACAGATCTTTTTTTTTGAGACAGGATCCCACTAAGTTGCCCAAATTGGCCTTGAACTCATAATCCTCTTGCCTCATCCTCCTCAGTACTGGAATTATATGCATGTGTAATCACTTTCAGCCCCAAAGGCAAGCGCTTTAAAATAAATGTAACTACAGTATTATCATTGTAATTTTCAAAATTATTAATTCCTTGATATGAACTCATTGGATGAAATTTTCCTTTTCCTCATGTTTCAAAAACAGTTCACAGATGAAAACAAAACAAGTGCATGGATTGCTGATACATGCCTTCAAATGACTTTCCATTTCACTTCTTGCAATTTTCTGTTGATGAAAATGAGTCATTTCATCTGCAGTTTCCAAGGTTTGTTTGGATTTAGTGGACTATATTTCCATGGTATAAAACATCCCTCTGTACCCTGCATTTTTCATAGTTAGCTCGATCAGATCCAAGTAGATTTTTCTTTTCTCAAAATGTATTCAAAGTAAGTTCTCTGTAATTCTATCAAAGGTTATATAAGGCCTGGTTCTCTCTTGTGATGTTTGCATCCATTGACAATCATGGCCTAGACCTTTGAGTTTATTTGCGATTTAAAAGTGATATCACACTGATATTTCTTTGGGTTTCATCTGAAGTACTTAGAACAATTTTCTCTTACCACTTACTTGATTAATCTGAAACATAGTTTGTATAGGAAAAGCAAGACAAATGCAGATTACCCTTATTTCCTAGTATTCACACCAAAAGGCAGTTCCCTAGAACTCCCTGAAGGTGACCTTTGAGGTTTTAATCACTATGAACTGATACATTATAACTGCCATCCTACTGGTACTCAAATTGTCCCATCTGTGGTCACCTGAAGATTATGGGAGTTGGCTATAGAGTTGTTTTGTCATAGTTCCATTAATTTTTTTAATGGGCTTGTCCTCTTTTGCTAATTGTTCTCTTGTTTATTTCTGGAAGAAACTCTAGGCTATAATACATTTCCTTTCTAAGAATTAAGATCAGACATTTTCATAAAAAGCACTAACTTTTTAGTGAAAAATGGTATTTAGAAACTTTGATGTGTACATCAGAGTAGTTCACTGATACTGTGTCATTCAAGTTATCAGGTTAAAATCCATATTCTTTTTTAAAAAACAAAATATCCAGTCAGGTGTAGTGGTGCATTCCTATAATCCCACCTCTTGAGAGGCTGAAGGATGACCGTCACAAGTTTGAGACAAGCCTAGGCTACACAGTATACTCAGACTTTGCTCAAAAGCAAAAGCAAAAGCAAAAGCAAGCAAAACAAAACATCCTCCCCAAAAATCTGTATTTGTATCTTGAGACTGTACTGATACTTCCAAATTAAAATGAGAACTATAGCACCATTTATTAAGGAGGCTAGTTTACTTACATGTTTGGCCTCTTCGCCAAAGATAAGGTGGCCGAGTGTGGTTGGAGTTGTGTCCACATCTTCTAATCTGTTCCACTGATCCTCTGGTCTGTTTTTTTTCCTCAGTACCATGATAATTTTGTCACAGTAACTTTGTAGTATAATTTTGAGACAGGGATTGTGATGCCCCCTACCTTGCCTTTGTTACCCAGGATTACCTTTGCTAGTCTAAGTCTTTTCTGGTTCCAAATGAATTTTAGGAATGTAGTTTCTCTAGTTCAGTGAAGTATGCTGATGGTATTTTGATAGGGGTAGCATTTAATCTGTGTAACAATTTTGGGAGTATGGCCATTTTCACTGTGTTGGTTCTTTCTACCCATGAGCAAGGGGTATCTTTCCATTTTCTGATATCCTCTTCAATCTCCTTTTTCAGAGTGCTGTAATTTTCAATGTATAGATCTTTCACTTCCTTTGTTAGATTGATTCCTAAGTATTTCATTTCTTTGGATGCTATTGTGAAGGGTGTGGTTTCCCTAATTTCGAAGTTTATTGTGTACAAGAATACTACTGATTTTTGAGTGTTGACTTTGTATCCTGCTATGCTAGTGAATTGACTATTAAATCTAGTAGTCTTCTGGTGGCATTTTTGGGGTCTTCCATGTACAGTACCACATCATCTGTGAATAATGATAATTTAACTCCTTCTTTTCCTATCCTTATTCTTTTTATTTTTCTCTCTTGTCTAATTGCTCTGGCTAATGTTTCCAGACCTATGCTGAATAGGAGTGTTGATAGCGGACATCCCTGTCCTGTTCCTAATTTTAGGGTGAAAGCTTTTAGTTTTTGACTATTATTTTAAAAAATTATTTTTGGTTCCAGGGATCGAACTCATGACCTTGCACATGCCAGGCAGATGCTTGTGCTGCTCAGCTAAATCCCTGGCCAGTTTTTGTCCATTTAATATGATGTTGGCCATTTAATATGATGTTCTGTCATGGATGGCTTTTATCAGATTGAGATGAAAACCATCTATTCCAATTTTCTATAGGGTTTTTTATCATGAATGAGTGTTGAACTATATATATCAAAGATTTTTTCTGCATCTATTGAGATAATCAGGTGATTTTTTTGTCTTTGGTTCTATGGATATGGTGTATTACATTTGTTGATTTGCATATGTTGAATAATTCCTGGGATGAATCCCACTTGGTTGTGGTATATAATCTTCTTGACGATTTGCTGCATTCTGTTTGCTAGTATTTCATTGTGGATTTTTGCATCTATGTTCATTATGAAGATTGGCCTGTAGTTCTCTTTTTTGGTTGGGTGTTTCTCTGGTTTTGGGATCAGGGTAATACTTGCTTCCAAGAATGAGTTAGGGAGTATTGCTTCCCTTTCAATTTCATGAAAGAATTTGAGGAGTATTGGCATTACGTTTTCTCTAAATTTCTTATAGTTTTCAGCCACGAATTCATCAAAGCCTGGGCTTTTCTTTGTTGCTAAATTTTAAATTACATTTTCAATCTCATTAACTGTTACTGGGTTATTCAGAATTTTTGTATTTTTTTGATTCAGCTTTGGTAATTCAAATATATCTAGGGATCTGTTCATTTCTTCTGTTTTTTATGCTATGAGAGTAAAGATTTTTGAAGTAGGTATTAATGAGCTTCTAAATTTCTGCAGGATCTGTAGTGATTCCACCCATTGCATTCTTAATGTATGAATTTGAGTCTTTCCTTTTTTGATAAGTTTGGTTAAGAGCTTATTAATTTTATATATTTATTCTTTCAAAGAACCAGATTTTTCTCATGAGCTGGCGCAAACCATGAGGGGACCAGTAGGAGAAACAAATCAATTCACCCTTCCTGTGAGTCAGTGGAAGCCATGCCAGGGCTGGGAGGAGTAACAAGAACAAGAAGCCAATTTGCCCTTCCTGTGAATTGGCAGAAGCCATGCTGGGCCTGGGAGGGGTAACAAGAAGCCAATTCCCTTTTCTTGTGAGCCAGTTGGTACACTGGCTGGGAGACAAAGACCCTACCCTCACCCTTGTAAGCAACTGGCTGATTTGGAGGACAGGCTGAGCTGATAGCTTCTGAACTACCAAAACAACTTAATGTTTCTATTGTTTGATTGACTTTGCAGGTCTAAGGCTGGTAGTCTGAACATCTATTAAGAGGACAACAATATGCAATATAGTAAATATGGGGATTTCCTTCTGTCTTGTTTTGGAAATCTAATATTGTTCTGTTTTGTTTTGTTCTGTTTTGTTGTTTTTATTCAATGTTTTGTTGGTTTCATTCTGTTATGTTTTGCTTGGTTTTATTATGTTTGATGGTATGGGTAGTAAGTCTGAAGATAACAAGAGGTATTATGATAGTCATTGTCGATTTCCTATTATCCTGTTTTGAAATCCTGTATCACTTTCACTTTGTTTTTATTGGATTTATTGTTTTATTTTGTTTGCTTTTATTCTCTCTCTCTCTTTTGTTTTTTTTTTTGCGGCACCAGGGATCGAACTCACAACCTCGCACCTGCCAGGGCAGGCGCTTAAGCCGCTGAGCCAAACTCCCGGCCCTTATTCTCTTTAAAATATGTTTTCATTCTGTTTTGATTGGTTTTATTCTGTGTGTTTTGTTTGATTTTATTATGTCTGATGGTATGGACAGCTATTCTGAAGAAAGGAAACATTACGGTAGTCATTGCTGATACCCTATCATCTTGTTTTGAAGTTCTGTATCACTTTCATTGTTCTGTTGTGATTAACTATATTCTGTTTAGTTTTTAATTTTATCTTAAAGAGAATAGAATCGAGAAAAGTAAAACAGAATAAAACCAATCAAAAATAAACCAGCAAAAGCCCGGCATGGTGGCTCACTTAATCCCAGCACTCAGGAGGCTGAGGCAGGAGGATCGTTGTGAGTTCGATACCAGCCTGCACTACAAAGTAAGCTCAAGGCCAGCCTGAACTACACAGTGAGACCCTGCCTCAAAAAACAGGGCAGGGAGCTGGGCGTGGTGGCACACGCCTGTAATCCCAGCACTCGGGAGGCTGAGGTAGGCGGAGCGTTGTGA
>RJWM01013175.1:0-54922 GCA_004363535.1 Dasyprocta punctata | reverse complement strand
CCTCCCTGGGTGGGAACTATCCTATATACTGTCCTAATGTCCAATCACAAGGCAGACGGGGGTGCTTTCCCATTGGCTAGCGTCATCGGTAGCCAGGAAGCGGGGTTGTTTACTGCAAAGCGGAACACCCAGAAGCCGGAAACCGGCGCCATCTTGCTTCACTCGACGGGCGGGGTAATCTAGCTCAGGCCTCAGCTCCTACATGCAGGCCTCACGGCAAGAGTATGGCTCCTCACATTTGCTTGCAGGTGTGGCCTTGATCTCTCTACCCCCAGTCTGTGAATGGTGCTGAATCACAGGGAGAAGCTGAGGTCTGGATGTTCCAGTCTGCCGGCAGCCAATGCATGGCACTGGTTCCCAGACTGGGCTTGCTTGCTGGTGTCAACATACACAGATATTTCTGTATCTTTCTTTTATACTTGAAAATATTACCATTCCTACAATATACATCAAATGCCTGAGGATAATGCAAAAAAAAAAAAAAAATGGGAGCCTGTATGTAGAAAACCAGGAATACAAATACCAATTTAAAGATTTAAAGGCCAGTATCCCACACTCCATGGTAGAAAGGCTGAAGGAAATACAGTTGAGTTCTTGAACACACTGATAAAAAAAAAAAAAAAGCTTTCCTAAGCCTGACTCTACAAAAACCATAAATGAAAGCAGTGAAATATAAACAGTATTAAAATTGGAACATCCATACTTCTAAATTCCCTACAAGCAAAATAAAAGGTACAAATCAATCTGGGAATAAATTCTTGAACCCTGTAGGGCAGGCAAATAGATAACAGGCTAAATGTATTGAGAGTAGATGTCATTCAGTAGCAAAGCACATATCCCAACAGGTTAACAGCTAAGAGGATCAACAAACCATCCTCAGTGTGTGCAAGTAAATGGCAATTATGAAAAATTAGTAAAGCACATTGGTTTTCCGGAAGAGAAAGCTGAGTTAATGTTCATCTCTTCTTTATAACCCTCTCCAGCACTCTTCCAACAAGTCGAAAAATTTTACTATATTCTCAAGGAAGAAAAATGTTTCAATTTCATGAGTGTCATAGCCACCAAGATTGAATTTTCAAAGAATTGCAATGTCCACCACATAGGAATCTCATGTTCTGTCTGTTTTCTTTTTATATGGTAAGAGGGCTAGGCTACCTCCAAAGATGTGACAAAGAGAAGCATCTCCCCTGGCTGAATCCATGTGTGAGTGTGTGTGTGTGTGTGTGTGTGTGTGTAGTTTGTGTGTTCCTGTATGTGTGATATATGTGTGCCCATCTCTCTCAGTATGGGCACACTCATTGCTGGGAGCCTGGCAAAAATACAAATAGCTTGAGTCTTGCTTTCTCTGATGCAATACAAAAATATAGGATAATTTAGATGCACATTTACTGAATAAATAGATATATGGCATTTTTTTTAAAGAAGAAGAGTCTACAGCTCTCGTGATGTAGGAAAGATATGTATACATAGAATAACGGACTGGTGCCACGACCTGTGCAGTTCCAGATGTTTTCCAGGGGGAAGGATGGTGGGAGGATGAGAAAAATAAAGAAGAGACAAAAGCTGGGGTCAAGTGGAGCCCTTACCATCCTGATGGGAGGAAAAAACTTGCCCCCTCACTGCAGGGGCGTTTATACATTTTAGCAACTTAATGTCACAAGACTCCCTGTTGTTCTAGCAACCCACTGTTCAGATTGTCTTAGAGCTAGGTGTTCTCTGAGCTGAAGCAGCCTCTTCACATAGCTTGTCACAGGCAGTCTTTGTCCTTGGAAAGTCATGTCCCAGCCTCGCACATGTGGTCAATTTCTAGCTTCAACAGCTCCCAACAGACTGGTTGAATGGATGAGATCAAAAAACCTCAGAAGGCACACAGGAAAATGTCCACAATGTGGCATCTCTGCCTGATGCCACTGGTCTTCTTCCACCCCAGCTCTGGTTCATACACTGATCCTTTTCTACACCCCATACTTGAGCCTGGAGCATAGTGATGCCTTTGAAATTGTTATTATTTTGTAGGTTGTGTCTTGTGCTAATTGTACCTGCTTCACTTCAATTGCCTTCAATGTATTTAGGATGTGTTGGAGCTGTATAATAATAGCTACTGTTAATTAAACCTTTACTACATTCTAACAAATGAACCACTTGCTTTGAATAATGAATGCAGTTATTCATTACATCTGCTCCTTAAGGTTGATACTACCATTATTGCCATCATTTTTATGCAAATAACTGAACAGAAGCTCAGAGAAACTAAATAACTCTAGGTTGTAAGAAGGGAAGCAGGATTTCAGCTAGACTATGTCTGATTCCAAAGTGCATATTGTTTAACCTCCTCAATGATAATTCTTCCCTTTTCTTTCCATCATCCCATTGCTCTACAAAGGCTTTCTCTCTTCAGTTACTCCCTATGTGCTTGGAGCAATGTGACTGAAATGTTATACACTGTAATGGTGTTAGGCAAAAATAAAGCAATTTTTAGAATGAGTATCACCTATAAAAGCACCCGTCATCATATAGATGTCACTAATCCATACTCTTTCCTGAGTTGCACTGCCACATGGAAAGAACCCAGGGGATTCATACCTAAGAAAGTTACTGGTTAGCCGGGCGTGGTGGTGCACACCTTTAATCCCAGCACTCAGGAGGCTGAGGTAGGTGGAGCGTTGTGAGTTCCAGGCCAGCTTGGGCTACAACACAAGCGCAAGGCCGGCCTGAGCTACATCATGTGAACCTGCCTCAAAAAACTAGGGCTGGGAGTTTTGCTCAGTGGCTTAAGCGCCTGTCTGACAGGTGCAAGCTTGTGAGTTCGATCCCCAGTGCCTCAAAAAAAAAAAAAAGAAAAAGAAAAAGAAAGAAAGAAAGATACTGGTTAATATTTTATTTTATCTAAATCTGGTCACTGCCCTGGTATGGGTATATAATTTAGGTGAGAACAAAATGGTTGTTTTACTCCTGGAGGGCACGTTCAGAAGGCATCTACTCTTAATCCTCCCATGTTTCACACTTTTTTCATAATACTAACAATATCTATACTACAGTAATTAAATATATTACAGTACACAGTAATTCGCATATGAATTTCTAAAGGGCAGGGATCATGAATGCTTTTCCACCTTTGTTTACCTTCAAAGCCTAACATGGCTCTTGGTACAAGGACATATTCAATACATAAGAATTCCTATCTTTATATTCACTAGTGAAAAGCTACAGTGCAATGAAACATCATAGCACAGTCATGACTGTACCCAGCATAAGCAAGGTCTTTCACATCTCCAGCTTAGAGTAGAAAAAAAAAGTCATGTGACCTTAGGAGGATATTGCTATGGCTTCAGGCTCCCATTTTGCTACTCTGATAAAGTTTTTCTTGAATTCCTGAGGTGTAACTTCTAACTTCTCAGAATAATGTCTCTTTACATCATTTTTATCCTAATTGCCTTCAAAGTGGACCACTGCCGGGCTCTGCGCTACTATGGATTATCAGTCAATGCACAGCAGGTTTTTGAGAGATTCACCAAACACAGGTGCTGCCACTATCAAAACACAACAGGGTCAGTGGCCACAGCATCAGTGTTGATGGCACCAAGAAGTGCCTCAGCTAGAATCATCAAGTGCCTTACTGCGGGAGGCAGCATCCACCTCTGCCATTCCACTAAAAAGCACAGCAGAGGCTCCCCTCAGGGTGACATTCAGGAATGAATCCTCCACACCAACACCAGGAGCAGGTTCTACAGCTTTGCTCAATTAGATATTGGTAAGAAACCTTTCATCTACATAGGTGCAGGAATAGCAGCTGACAGAGGGTGAAGTAATTTAGAAACAGTTGAAGCCAAAGAAAATCTTAATTTTTGCTTTTAATTTATAGAATTTTGTTTCTTTTTAAAAAATATCTATCTCTCATAGACTTGATGCACACAATTCTGGTAGTTAATGTGTCTTCCAATTTGTCAAAAGACGTAATTCTCCCTTGATAAATTTTATTCATGATTTCAAAAGAAAAATTCTTTTAATGTGACCACAAATATTTGCCTGCAGACAAGTCTGTGTTTGACTAATTAGGATAATTGTCTTCAGATATGTTTTTGTTACATCAAAGAGAATGTCGTTAATCTATAAAACATTACAAAATTTTTAAAATATATTTCAAACGCTTTAATGTTTTACATCAATTATTATGTGTTAACATTATGATTATAAAAGTAATACATGTTCAATATAAACAGCATGGAAAAGACAAAAACAAAAAATAAAATCATTTGTGATCTGATCACTTTAAAGACAACTCTTAAAGTTGATATATTTCTTTTTGTCTGTAGAGCTAACTACCTCCCATACTCAGACATTTTGAGACTACTCAAAAAAACGTTCAGGGTTGAGTAGATGGGATTTTATCTTCAAGAATACTTGAAGAACTCTTTGGGAATAATGGGAAGATGCACCCTAAGGAAGGAATGAAGCACAGCCCACTGGTCCTACCCACAAAGCCAGCAGTGGGCAGGTTTGACAATAGTTCAGGGTTGCCCTGCTGTCCACCTCAGTTGGAATCTCTGAGCACAGGATGCTACAAAGAATGGCTGAAGATGACCTTCTCCAAAATCTGAACACACCAGATCAAGGACGCAAGAATGTTCTACTTTGGTTGCCTTCTAACCAACTACCCACAAAAGGGTAAGGAGCATCCTCTACATGTCAGCAAGAGCAGGTACGGGGTAGTCATATATTTCTGTCAGTGGTGCTTCCAGAACCACTGAGCAGCAACACACAGACTCTAGAAAATGTAAGAGAAGCAGGTGCAGGGTCTTATCAGAGAAAAGAGGGAAAATTAAGGGCATAGAGAGCAGTACTGTCACTGTATAGACTGCCAGAACACGTGATGTTAACAGATATTTTAAAATATTTTTATTCTTCTCTTAGAAGGGGCATCCCAGAATGTGCTCCTGAAGACAGAGAAACTATAATCTAAACTAAACTGGTTTAGATTATAAACAGTTTTGAATTTCCTAGATACATCAGCAAACAAGTAATGAAAACTGTCCCAAAAGGGTAATGATGAAGAAGACTGGAATAAAAATACATTGGCAGGAAGCAACTGTGCACAGTGAAAGATAGATCTGTACAAAATGCCTGGTAGAATAAACAGCTAAGGGGTATTGAGAAGAGAGTTTCTAATATTTGATTTTAGATTGAAATCTCAGTGTGCTGTAACCTTTCTCCACCACCCTCAAATAGGCAATATCAATAATCAGCTACACACAAGTACCTTACATTGATGATACTTTGGAGAAATCAAAGAAAAGTATTTCAGGGACAAGGGCCCCCATAGGTAGGAAAAAAGAGGTTAATAAGATTAAAAATCAATTGGCAAATGTGGTAGATTAACTAGTGATCAACTTGTAACACCCAGCTGAACTGAATCAGTGTGGTGCTGGGTATAGATGGCCTACCTTAGAATTGTTCCCTACAGCATAAAAAGAGAACTGCAAGGGAAGATGGTGTGCTGTTGATTCTCCTGGAGAAGCTTGTCATGCTGGCTTTCTGGATATGAACTCAGCTGTTCTCATCATCAGAGTAGTCTGGGTCCTTGCTGTTGCTGAGAATGGCTGGTTTTGTTGTTGTTGTTGTTGTTGTTGTTGTTTGGTATTTGTTTGTTTGGTTTTTTTTTGGGTTTTTTTTTTTTTTTTTTGTCTTTTTGAAACAGGTTCTCGCTATGCAGTTCGAGCTGGCCTTAAGCTCACTTTGTAACTCAGGCTGGTCTCAAACTCACAATGATCCTCCTGCCTCAGCCTCCTAAGTGCTGGAATTACAGGTGTGCACCACCACACCTGGATCTTGTGGTTCTTTTCAGGGAAGTTTTGGTCCTTACCTTGAGTGCCACATCCTGGCTTTACATCAGGGTAGCACAAGATAGAGGGCCCACAGTACATGGCAGTGGAAAACAGCAAAAGCAATAAGAGAGGAAAGTGAGGGCAAGCCTCTTACGGTCCCTTATGTTGTACAGAGGGCATTTACACTAGAGTAGGTATAGTATTCACACTTGTACTCCCAGCATTAGACCATGAATCAATCACAAACTCTAGAAGACTGTTCCTCAAACTGCATGAGGCTTTGTGGGGACACCTAGACATAGGCCATAACATTTTCTGGCCCTGGTCTCCCAAAGACTCATGTACTTTCCTTTAAGCTAAATGCATTTAGTCTATCTCTAAGAGTTTCCAAAGTCCTAGCAGTTATTTTTGAAAACTCCAAGGCCAACTCCAAAGTCTTCTCTTGGACTTCATGGAAACTCTTAGCTGTGAGCTGCTGTACAAATGAAAAGAAAGTTAAACACTGCCAAAATTCAGTGGTGCAAGGCAAACATTTCCATTCCAAAAACGAAAGATGGATACAAAGGAATGGGATAAAAGCAAGTCTAAAATGAAGCAGGGCAAACATTAAGTCCTGTCATTCCATGTGCAGCACCTGAGGCAAACTGTGGTGAAATAGAAACTCCAAAGGGTTTGGTGGCTCCATACCTATGGCACTTCTGGTAATTGTAGCTCCCATTGCTTCTCTCTTAATCCTGCTTTG
This sequence comes from Dasyprocta punctata, assembly GCA_004363535.1. Lineage (NCBI taxonomy): Eukaryota > Metazoa > Chordata > Mammalia > Rodentia > Dasyproctidae > Dasyprocta > Dasyprocta punctata. The sequence continues at coordinate 48,358 of RJWM01013175.1, read as the reverse complement.
CTCCCTCTTTGCAGTTTTCCTGAGACAATCCACATTCCTGGCTTCGCCAAACTTCTGTGGTCTTCACTGCCCTTTGGCTTCACACTAACAACTTCATGCACTCCCCTCTCAGGGGCACAATGCCTGTCCTCTCTGGGCTTCTGAAATCTGGGTTGAAACCTTCTTGATCCCACAACTCCTCCCCTCTGCATGCATCTAAAACCAGCAACACATGGATGATACCAAGATCTGCTTCCAGCTGACTTAGTATTCAGACTTCCCTCTCTCTTGATTGTAGGGGTCCAGTGCCCAGATCACTGAGTACTCTAAGTCCAATTCTAAGGAACAAACTCTCTATGCTGCTGCCATTCTGGAATATAGTGCTCTAGGGTTTTCTCTTCAAGACAGTCTTTCATGTTTTGCAATTCTGAGGCTGCAAAGGGTGAGGTACTGCTGCTTCTTGTGATGCCCTTGGGCCATCTTTTCTATTTTTTTGTTCCTTCTCAGCAATGGAAATCTCTTCTGCTCTGTCTTTGCAGTCCACAGCTTTACTGGAGCTTCCTTTCTGGTCAAACTCACAATGTTTTAAATCGTTTTTCTGGCTTCTTTTATCTTGATTCTCAATATAAATCTGGCTAAAAGCCATCAACAGTAGCCATACCACCACCTCAACATTAGATTGACTTTAAATTTCTTCTGCCATATTAATTGATCTTGTGTCCATAATGTTAGTCACAGGCAAAGAGTCTCTAGACATGAGAAAAATGCAGACAAACTTTCTGCTGAGGTATAAAACACATTCTCTGGATTCTAACAGCCAATGCAGTCCTTCTTCCCAGCAGAAACCTCCCAAGCCTGCTCTTTACTAGCAGGATTTCTATCAGTCTCCTGGCCTTCTGAGTTCTGAACAGAATCTCCTATGTAGAACAGGTTAAGGTAATTTACCTCTACTATTTCAGCATACATCTCTGAACCTTTCCAATCTCTTTCCACAAACCATTCCCAAAGGCTCTTGAACCACATGGTCAGGCATAATGACAGCAACAACCCCACTTCTCTAGTATCAAAGTCTGTTTTATTTACTTTTCTGTCACTGCTGACACAAAATACTGTATACCCAGTTAAAGGAGGAAAGATTCATTTGGTTCACAGTTTGTAGAGGTTTCCCTCCATAATTGGCTGGTTGGAAGGTAGCCTGGTTTGGCACAGGGCATCTTAAAGAAAAATAGTCCAGGGTGACAGAAGATAGCAGAAGCAACAACCACGTGAGAGAGGGAGATGGGAGTGAGAGGGAGTTGGAGAGGGAGAAGATGAGAGAGGACAAACCTCTTTCCACCCCTTTTATCTTATCAGTGTACTGATCCAGCAATCATCCACCTTTCATCCCAGCACTCTTCATCTCGGCATTGTACTACAAATCAGTCACATACTCTAGATTCAGCTGCCTCCTCAAAGTCCACTCCCCATGATTGAGGAGTGAGGTTTTGGGGGACATCCAGATGCTAACCATAACAGGAAACTTTCTAAAAGCATTGCTTGCCTCCACAGGTAGACTCTGCAGTTAGAGTAATTAGAAAAACAACGGATAGTAAAGCTAGTGTGAGGGAGGAACCAGGTAACACAATTACCATAAGAATTCATCAATAAGACTTCAAAGAACACCCAAGAAGCCAGAAACATAAAGGACCAGGAAAACCTTCCCCCCCTCAGCCACCTGATTAAATGCAAAATAGATAAGGAGATAACAGGCAGCCACCTAGGGAATCTTATTTAGTATGTAAGACACACACACACACACGCACACACACACACCCCTACACATAAACACGTGGATGTGTTCTCTCTTTAACATCACTATATCATTGCACCAGATACACACATGTGCACCTGCCCCTTTACTTAGTTATTAAGTGTAAGATACCTTCTTATGAAACCACCCCACTTATCCATCACAAAGAGACAGGAAGGAATCAAAGGGCCAGAAGGAATATAGGTAGACACACCTAGGTTAGGACAAAAGACAGCCAAGAAAGCAGGTCAGATCAGGATAATTTTCAAGCAGCTGGAAAATGGGAAAGAGTTCTGGATAAAAGATGCCAAGAATGAGAGCTCTGAGGTATTAAACTCTAATGCCCCCTATCATCCTACAGTTGCATCTTCCATCTTTCTTTTCCATCTTTTTACAAATAAACCATCCTTTTTTATTTTAACTCTGCTTACTGAAACCAACAACTGTGTTCTGGGTGACAGCATGCTTCAAATGAGGAGTCATCCATACAGCCCACCCTGCCACAACAGAATGTTTTACCATTTTGATGGACGAAAATGAAGTGCAAGACATCAGAACTATATAGGAATGGGATTTAAAGAAGTCACTATGAGAATACACGCTTAGTAGAAAAAAAGTTTTACTATGTGGTATTGTTACAGAATAAATTAATATTTATACTTGCATATTAAAGAATAGAGAATCTTTTATACTTAAGGTATATCAACGTGTGCTAAGTACTCTTCTGATTTCCATTTTAATTATTGCAAAGTTATATACAAATGTCAATGTGAATATAGTTTACTTTTAAGTGTTTGCTTTTCGCTTTGTCCAACAGATGGACCTATGGATTATTTCCAGGTTTCACTATTTATTATAATAGTGTACCTACACTGGAAGGAAATTCTGATTACTTCTCAAGGAGTGTATCTTGGAATGGATGGAAAAAGTCTAAGAATTTGAAGGTTTTCCAAGTGTTTGCTGCTTTTTGATAAATTGTTTTCACAAATATTTGCCTTACTGCCAACAAAGTGTGAGATCATCAAATCCCATTGATATAACAAATATATTCCATTTTAGACTTCATATTGAAGAAAGAGCTATCATCATTAAACAATGAGAATTAAAGCAACCTCAAAAAGGTGAGCTACCACTGAGCCAGAGGAAAGTGTGGCGAAGTACAAACATCTGACCAAAATGGTGTAACATTTCCCTCAGTTTGATTAAACTTTAGACTCAGGCCTCTTCAGACACTAGCATCCAGACTTCCCATCTTAGAATATCTATTTTAGAAACCTTATAAATTCTTAAACACTTCTTTAAATGTAAGAATTTTAATAGCCTCTTGATAGTTTTATAGCCCAGAACTGTCTTTCTCAAGGACCTGGGAGCCATCCATTGGCAACATAATAATCAAGAAGATAGTGTCTCTATCTCCCAGTTTTGTTGGGAAGATAGGAGTCCAAGGAGCTGAATTCTATTGAAGGGTGGGAGCCTTGATCCAATATGAGAGAAAGTTACTTTTCCTTTGCATAAGACAAACTAACAAGGATAAATTGCCTACATTCTCTTCATTCAAGAGTTTAAAAATTCCCCATCATTTCTATGAGGTTGAGCTCAAATTGAATTTTAATCTCTCTCCCTTATTGTAATAGTCCTGAAGTCTTCTTTGTCCATGCAACTTTATACATTGTGATTGCAGTTTTAGCTTTCTACAAAGTCACCATAAAAGCAGAACATTTTTATGTGACATGTTATGTCTGATATCTAGATACGCCCCTCAATCCTTGTGTGCTCATAGGTGGGGCTTCTGGGAGTGACTGGATCATGAGTGTGTGATACTAGATCAGTCCTCTGATTGGTTTAGCATTGTTCCAGGTGTGAATGATGGATTTGCTGAAGAGGGAAGACTACTCTGAATGGTGGCATGAACCATTCCATTTTGTAGCCTGGATGGAATAAAAAGGGAAAAAAGAAGGAAGTCTCTCTGCATCCTGTCTGCCCTGCCACGAACTCTTTCTTACCTGCCATGCCCTCTGCCATGCTGCCTTCCCTTCAAATAACTACAGACTGAAACCTCTACAAACTATGAACCAAAACAAACCTCTTCTCCTTTAACTTGTGGGGTGTCAGGTATTTTGTCCCAGCAAAGGGAAACTGAAACACAATATAATTTTATAGATTGAAAACTTTGCATTACATTAACCCTTTTTAAAAATTTTTCATTAGTATATGTTTGCAGTACATAATGTTTACATTCCTTTTATGGATATAATTTTAATTATACAAATGATTTAATGTATTTAAATTCTACATTATCTCTTATTTTAACTAATGAGCATTTTATTTTTTTCTTCAATCAGATTTTATTGGTACATTTTAGATATGCATAATAATCACATTCACCATAGAGAATTTGCACCTGTACATGATATAGCTTGATTTTTTTCCCCAATCCCCTACCCTTCCTTTATCCCCTGACCCTCTCCCCCTTTTACATTATATCTCTGATTATGACAAATGCATAAAGTACTCCCCGTTGTGGCTTAAAATTTTTTTACTTAATAAATATTAGCCTTGTGCAAAGCATGAAGTTTTTCTGTTTCTCTGTTTTCTTATTTTAAAAATGGGACTTGCTACATGGCTACTAAGATTTCCATAGATCTAACAATCTATGGTCCTATTCACTCTACAAAATTCTAAACTACTAAACAGACAGTTCTGTTACAGATTGTACTTCTCCAACACCAATCAGCTCACATGCAATTGGAAAATGAAAGAATTGTGTATGTCAATTTAATGTAAATATAATCTGGCTCATATATAATTTTTATGTGAAAAGAGAAACAGAAAAGGATAAAGCCCTTTGTAGACAGTTGCTCAGGCAAGATCCTTTCAGCTCCTTGTAAATAAAATTACAAATAAATCCTGAACTCCAGAACCCCTCTCCAAGATTGGTGCTCTGTTGCTTTGTGAAATGCTGCATTCCTTTCACATTCCTTCAAGGCAGCCCAACTGCCTTTGACTGCTACTTCCATCTACCTGCCAGCCCTGTGGCCCCTGTTGCCAAGACATCCACTGCACATTCTCCTGTGTTTTCAATATCTTCTGTAGAAGCCTTTAGGCATACTGAACTGCCAGCCTGAGCTGTCTGTTACCTCCCAAGCTACGAGTTACTCTCTTGCTCAGTACTCTGGTCACAAGTCCATTTGCACTGGTGAAAGTGGTCTAGATTTGCTCCGTTTTTCCTATTATGTCTTATAAATTATAGTGGAAAGTTTTGCAGAACCTCAAGTTTTTTGGGGGGTATTTAAGAAAACACAGAACCTCTATACTGATTACTGCAATCTTTGCCAATCTAAAAAAAAAAGGAAAAATATGATAATATGGCTTCATGAATTGCTGTTATTTTTCTAAAAACTATTTACATATTTACCTTGTGCTCATCTCTTCTGCTGCTATACTGAAAAACACTTGAGAGTTTTGAATCTTCAATAATAATGGAAAATTTTGGGTACATTTCATTGATATTTTCTATATAAACATCCATAATATGCATCAAAACCATTTCTTAACTGTAAAGTGTGTTCTTGTTTTAAAACTCAATTCATTTTCTTACTTGGACAGAGAGCCTTAATGCAAACTGTGTCTCACTGGTATCTCAATATTTTCCCCATCTCCTTTTCATGAGGCTCTCAGGATGGAAATCAGTCTTGATGAGACAATTTCCATCAATTCCTACCTGGCAGCTTGCTTCCCAGCTGCTCACTTTTTTTTACTTCCACATCCTCAGGCTTTACTTCACAGCTGTAGGTTTCACTCAATAAACCAGACTGCATTTGGTTTTTCATCTTCCTGGAGCTGATTTGTAGCAGAGCTCCTAACAAAAACCAAACCTGAACAAAGTACTCACCTGTGCCTGCACTTACACATGCTCACACATGCCTCACACTAGTTGTATTATAAACAAAACATTTCTTGATTAGTTATGGGAAAAAGAAATCTCACCTGACGTTCTACTTCAAAGCCAGTAATTCAAACATCAAAGAAAATATTCTTCAGATCCTTAAATTTCCTCCCATGATTAGTATGCATTTCAGAAAAAAACTTTAAATTTTCAATTTATTGTTTGCTTTCATGAAGACTGGCTAAAGCATGAATAATATAAAAAAATAAGAAAAATTTTACCCCAATCCCCACACATGAAACAGTGAAAAGTATGAGTCTTTGCATTTGGACTGAATATGTTTCCCTACATAATCACATGCTGAAATCCTAAACCCAAGGTGATTGTATTAAAAGACAATATCTTTGATGGGTGATTAGGTCATAAGAACAGATCTCCCTCATGAATGATATTTGTCATGGTTTGAGTATGGCTAGCCCTTCAAGCCTTATGCAGTCATGGAGGTGGCTGAATCTAGCATTTGTGATTGGTTCATCATCTAGTGCTGGGATTAGCGGAGTGAGTGCTGCACCCACCCAGGGACAGAGTCAGCATACAATATAAAGGAGGGGAGAAAGTGTGTTTCTCTCTCTCTTCTTTTGCCCTTTCACTCTTATTGCTTGTGGCCACCATGAGGAGCTGCCCCTCAGCCACACCACCCTGCCTTGCAGTCAGTTGAGTATGTCACCGCCATTTAGGGACTGAAATCTCCTAAACTATAAGATAAATAAAGCTTTCCTTCCCTAATTTTAGGCATCAGGTATTTTGTCTCAGCAACAAGAGAAAAGAAACCAAGACAGAATTTGATACCAGTGGAGTGGGGTCATTGCTGTGACTATACCTGACCACGTGGTTCAAGAGCCTTTGGGAATGGCTTGTAGGAAGAGTTTGGAGAGGTTCAGAGATGTTGCCTGAATGCATAGAGCTGGAACACCTTATGCTATTTTGTAGGGGTGGTTCTGGTCAGAGCTCAGGAGACCAGAAGGTTGATAGAAAGTCTGCCAGAAAGAGCAGGCTTGGGAGGTTTCCACTTGGAAAGAGGACTGCATTGGTTGTTGGACTGCAGGCAATGTGTGTTACAGCTTGGCAGAAAGTTTGTCTGTGCTTTGCTAATGTCCAGAGATTTTGTCTGAGACTGAGATTAAGGGTTGAGGACTGACTAATCTGGCAAAAGAAATTTCAAGGCAGTCAAATGTTGAGGCTGTGGCATGGCTATTGTTGGGGGCTTTTAGCCAGATTTACATTGTGAATCAAGAGCAATGAGCCCAGCAGAATGATTTAAAACATTGTGAGTTTGACCAGAAAGGAAGCTCCAGTAAAGCTGTGAACTACAAAGATAGAACTGAGATCTCAGTTGCTGAAAAGGAACAGAAGAATAAAGGTAGCCTGCAGGCATCACAGGAAGAGACAGCGGGTCACCACCTTTTGCAGCCCCACTACTGAAAAAGTAAAAGATTTTGTTGGAGGAGAAAGCCACAGAGTGCCATGTTCCTGAATGTTGTCATAGGCCACAGGAGATTCCAAAATGGTGGTGACATAGAGCATCTGTTGCTCATCATCAGGTTCAGAGTGCCCAGTGATTCAGGCACTCAATCCCTACAGTCAAGAGAGAGGAAAGTCTGACTACTACTCCAGTTGGCAGCAGACCTTGGTGGCATCCATGTGGTGCTGGTTTTAGGAACATGGAGAGTGCACAAGTTCTGAGGTTAAGGCAGCTTCCAGCCCGATTTCAGAGGTCATGGGAGGCCAGGCAGTATGCCCCCTGAGAGAGCAGTGTGTGAAGATGCGAGGGTGAAGCCAAAGGTGCAGTAGAGAACCCAGAAGCTTGAAAAAACTAGAAGTGTGAATTGTCTAAGGAAACCTGCAAGGAGAGAGCAAAGCCAGCTCAAGAGAGAAGTCATGGGAACTAAAACCACCAGAAGTGCTGCAGGCACAGAGGCACTCAAGCCTTTTGGAACTTGAAACCAGATTGCTTCAGATGCTGAGCATGGAACTCGAGGAGTTAATGTTGGCCTTGCTGAATTTTGAGCTTCCTTTGGTCCCAATTCTTTGTATCTCCCTGTTCATACTCTTTGAAATGGAAATGTTTATCTTGTGCCATTGTATGCTGGAAGTGTGTAACTCTTTTTTTTTTTTTTTTTTTTTCATTTGTACAGGGGCTCACAGCTAAGAGTTTGCCTTAGATCTTGGAGGAGACTTTAGACTTGAACTTTTCAGCAACGCTGAAACTGTTAGGACTTTGGCAACTCTTGGAGATGGATTAAATGTCTTTTGCATAAACGATGTGCATGAGTCTTTGGGGGGTGTCTTGGTTACTTTTTACTCGCTGCTGAGACAAAACACCTGACACCCAAAATTAGGGAAGGAAAGGTTTATTTAGCTTACAGTTTTTGGAGGTTTCAGTCCACAATCAGCTGGCTCCAAGACAGGGTGGCATGGCACAGTGACAACACTTCAAGGCAGCAGCCGAACAAAAGCAGCCAGAGTAAAAGGGGGGGTAGCATCCACAAATCTCCTTGCCTTCCTTTGTACAGGATGAGAATGTTTACAAAGTAAGACCCCTGGCTCCCTGCTGAGTCTCCCAGTTAAACTTCTGACCTTCTCAAATTGTAACAATGACCAGGTAACTGTGCTCTACACCCCAGGATGTAGAGCTGCTGAGTTACTTAATTAAGCTGCTAGACTTCTCAAGTTGACACAATGTATAAACCGTAGCAGGGGGCCAGGGGTGGAATGTTATGGTTTGTGTCTGAGTGGCTCCCAAAGCCTCATGCACTCATGGAAGTGGCTGAATCTAGCATTTGTGATTGGTTCATTGTCTGGGATTGGTGGTGTGAATGCTGCATCTGGCAAGGGGCAGAACCAGTATACAATATAAGGGAGGGAAGAAGGTGTGTTTCTCTCTCTCTCTTCTTTTGCCCTTTCACTCTTGTTGCTTGTGGCCACCATGAACAGCTGCCCCTCAGCCATACCACCCTGCCTTGCAGCCAGTTGAGTATGGACTGATGTCTCAAAAACTGCAAGATAAATAAACTTTTCCTTCGCTAATTTTGAGCATCAGGTGTTTTGTCTCAGCAATGAGAAAAGTAACCAAGACAGTATTATTGTAGGTATAAAAGAGCTCAAAGGAACACTATTACTTCTTCCACTCTATGAGGACACAGTAAAAAGACACCATAAAAACTAGAAAGTGGGCCCTCACCAGAAAACAAACCTGCTTTGTTCTTGGACCTCCCAGGCTTTAGAATTGAGAAAAATCTCTTTTATTTATGAAGCACCAACTCTATGTTATTTTGTTATAACAGCTCAAACAGAGTGAGATGCTATATTAGTTACTCTCCCAATCTTGGGAAAAACTACTCCACCATTACTGTATAAAGGAGGAGAGGTTTAATTTGTCTCACAGATTCAGAGAATTCAGTCCATGGTCAACTGGCTCCAAAGAAAAAATAACATCGACTAGTCATGGTGGTTGTCTTTGTTACTTTTCTCTCGTTGCTGAAACAAAATGCCTGACACCCAAAATGAGGGAAAGAAACGTTTGTTTAGCTCATAGTTCATGGAGGAGTCAGTCATAATCTGTTGGCTCCAAGTCAGGGTGGCATGGATGAGGGGCACCATGGCAGTTGCAGCAGATACCTGAAGTGACCAGAGCAAAAGGGCAAAAGGGAAAAGTATACTCTTATATTGTATACTGAATCCCTGTTCTTGGGTGGGTATAGCACTCACATCTCCAGTCCCAGCCCTAGACAATGAACCATTCACAAATGCTAGATTCAGTCACTTCAATGACTGCATAAGGTTTTTTGGGGGGGGACATTTAAATATGAACCATAACAGTGGTGCATACGTACAGTCCCAGCACTTGAGAGACTGAGGAAGGAGGAATACAGTGAGTTTGAGACCAGGCTGGGCTACATTTTGAGACCTTGTCTCAAAAAAGCAAAACAAAACAAACAAACAAATTAAAAAGAAATGACATGGTAAAGGCCCTGGCAGAGGAAGTTGCTCAATCTATGGCAGAAAGGAAGCAAAATAGAAGGGAGAAGAAGGGGATAAAGAATATACCTTCCAAGTCATTTCCTTAGTGACCTATTTCTTTTAACCATGTCACACATTCTAACATCTGTGAATACATCAATGAATTAATCCACTGATGAATATATGCCCCCATGATCCAATTCTTCTGAAAAGTCCCACCTCTGAAAGCATGAGACATTAGGGGAACTTTTTGGTCAAGCCATAACATTCTGTCCAGGGTGTTCAAAAGTCTCATGTTCATCTCCTTATGCAAAATGCACTTAGTCCATCTATAAGAGTTTTTAAATGTCTCAATTGTTTTAACATTGCCAAAAAGTCCAAGTCCAAAGTCTCCACTGAAACTCAAGACAAACTCTTAGTTGTATCTGTAAAACTCAAAAATAAATTTAAGTACTTCTAATATACAATGACATAGGATAAATCTTCCCATTTCAGAAAGAAGAAATGGGGATGCAGAAAGAAATAAAATCAAAATAGGATCAAAAACCACCTGGGCAAACATTAAATCCTTTAGCTCTGTGATCCCAGGGCAGGATGTTGTACAGTGTAAACTCCAATAAACCTGGATAGTCCTGCACTTATGACCTTTCTGCTTACAGCCCATGTGACCTCTCTTGGGTTGGCTCTCTTTGCTCTATCAGACTCTCTTTCACATCTATTCCACATCTCTGGCATGTCTAATTTTTTGTGGTTTCCATTACATTTTCAACTGCATTCTCACAGCTTTACTTCTAATTCAAGGACACAGATCCTGGCTTCCACGGTCTTCCTCTGAAATCTGGGGGGAAAACTTCATGACCTCAAAACCCTTGCATTCTACAAGCCCATAAAACCAGCACCACATCATTAACACCATCGTCTGCCAAGAGCTCCAGCAGTGTCCTGGGTCCCTTGAACCATGGCTTTAGCAGCCTAAAAATGCCCACATAGCTGAATTCAAGGACATGTTTTGGTAGGTGACTGTGAATTATCAGGGCCTTTGGTGGCTCTCTTCAAAGAGCAAAGTCATTCAAAGGAATTTGCCCTTTATCATCTTTTGGCATGATATGTGTATGGTTTGGCCAATTTCTGAGATGTCCTCAAGATATCTTTCCTATTGTCCTGGTGCAAAGTAATTGGCTTTTTCAAATGATGTTAATATTTTCAACAACCAAGCTCTCCTTGGTTCCAACTTTATACAAGCTTCCTTTCTGGTCAAACCTCAAATTTTTCAAATTAGTCAGCTCTGTGTTTTGCTCCCTAGATCTGTAGATATGTAGATCTGGCTAAAAGTTTCCTCCAGTAACCAGGCCACAACCTGAACACTGGGCTATGTGAAATTTTCTGTGGCACCTTTAAACTCAGTCTCACAGTCTTAACACATTAACAAAATACAGACAAAGTGTTTGCTGGAAAGAAACATAGATGGCCTCTAGGCTAGTTTTCAATAGAGTCCTTGTTCCCAGCTAAAATTTCATGAGCCTGATCTTTACTGTACACATTCATATCAGAATTCTGGTCCTCTGAGTTCTGACTAGAATCACCTATCAAGCTCTGCTTACAGTATTCTGGACCTTCTTCATCCCCCATCTCACAACCCTTCCAAACTCCTTCTGCAAACCAGTTCTAAAGGCTGCTGAACTATACCATCAGGTATAGTCACAACCAAAACCCCATTTTTTTGGAACCAATTTTTGTGCTGGTCACTTTTCCATCACTGGGACAAGATACCCAAAACCTGCAACTTAAAGAAGGAGAGAATTATTCTGGCTTACAGTTTCATAGAGGTTTGTACATGCATGCTTTACTGGCACCAGGGCAGGAATAGCATGGTGAAAGGTCCTAGCAAAGAAAAACTTCTCAATCCAGGAACAGAGATGGAAAGGAGGAAATGAGGAAAAGAACACATCTTTCTAGTTCATATACCCAGTGATTCCCCTTTTTTGACTCAGCCTCATCTCCTAACAGTACATTCAGCTGTAAACTCAGCATGATAAATTCACTGATGAGAACAGCACTCCAGATCCAACACCTCCTGAAAGTTCCCATGAGAGGCATTTTAGACAAACCATAATAGATACTTGAGTTAACAAAATTAAATTGATTTATAAGTAGTTATTTTAAAATTTCTATGTACTTGTGTATCTAAAGCAATGGCTTTTATGGTGCATTTTATTCAATTATAAACCAAGGTAAACAATTCTACAGCAGGCAATTCAGATATTACATAATCATATGGAACACTAATTGCATTATAATGAGGAAATTTGCCACTTCATAATACTTTTAAGAAAAACATATTCCTGCTCCTCAAAATTTTGGAACATGCTATCTGAGATAATTAAATATATTCCCCAGAATTGCACTCAACCTACTATTGTGGGGACTTCTGGCAGTGCCACCTTGGAAGCTTCTGGCAGACACTATGGTTCCACATACTCTCCACCCCAGTGCATCTACTCAATAGGACTTTGTATAGTTCATGCTTATAACTGTCTAATCTATGGAACCTCACAAGATCCCATTCTAGACTACTGATTTGCCATACTGGCTACAATGCTAAAATCACCGGGGCATTTAATAATAAAATCATATATGCATACTATTTTCAATGGTAAGACTTACCCCAAAGAAAATAAATCAGAAAATGTTGGAGTGAAACGATTTGAGACTATGTCTTCATCCTTGAGAGAACGAATGGTGGACAGGCACAGAACTCAGTGCAGTGATGCTATGGAAATTGCAAAGCAGACAACAAAAACTCCTCACTGTTCTCACAAGAAACCCAGGGAAAAGTACACAAAATCAAGGTTAGGAAATGAGTCTTACAAGAAATTTACTTGAGACCAGTCTGGGCAACTTAGGATGAACTTGTCTCAAAATAAAATTGAAAGAAAAAAGGGGTAGAGGCTGGGGATGTAGCTCAGCGTGGAAGCCTTAAATTCAATCCCCAATACCACCAAAACACAAAAACAAAATCCCAGTATTATAAAACAGAGCAGAGACACAAAGTGTTCTATAACTTTTCCCTGGAAGACACAGCTTATATAAACAGAAAAAAAGACCATTCTGGCCAATCAGCACAAGCTTACTCTGTCACTTTGTATGAACCACAACATCTTTACAGCCAAAACAAAGTGTAGTCTGAATTGTGTAGCCAATCGATTCCGACTAATCAATAAAAACAAAACACAATACAAAGCTAAGAGGGTAAGACCATTAAATTATATATTCTCTGCATTTACAAAATGTCTACAGTAGTTCTAAGGAAATGTTCAAGTGGAAGGTGAAATTTCAGAGTGCATTGTACGGCAAACAAAAATCTTTTCAATAAGTCACATTTTCTAATTTTAATCACAGATTGAGCTAATGTAATTGATCATGGCTTTTTTATTTCCTTTAACTCTCAGATTAATGGCATACAGGGACCTCTGTCTAATAATGACTTAGCTTAAGGTCTATTATTACTTCCCATAAACATAGTATATTTGAGAAAAATTCCCCCCCCAAAAAAAATACTCCTACTTGGATAGTTGTTACATGGGTGCTTGCCAAATGAAATACAGAGAAATTTAACACATTGTAAGATGCCCAAGAGTTCAGAAACTTCTAAAGTTCAAAATGTTTTGTTTTATAAACTCCAGAAGGATCAGAAGCAACGTTTTCCTCTTACTACATTTATTAAACAACAGCCACATGCTCAACAAATTTGTATTAAGTGCATATGATGTCTTAATTATCTAGGCCCTGGGATCCAGTAGGAAATAAATAGCTTTTTAGATTTTTGTTCTATTGGAGGAGTGAGGAAGTAAAGCATACAAATGATAAATTATTGAAAAACTAAGATCATTTTACTTATCACTTTGAAAATTGGATAGCCCTAGAAGTCAGGGAAGATCCCTCTGGGGAGATAAACTATAGATGGAGCCTGAAATGGAGACAAGGTCCCAGAAGATCTGAAGAACATTCCCAGCAGACAGAACACTTGGTGCATTTGCAAAACACACTTTAGCTAGTTAGCATATAAGTAGGCATCCAGTTGGGACGGGGTCTAAGATGGAATTAACCAGTTACAAAGAAAATAGCACACACACCTAAGTTAAGAGCTAATGGAAGCAATAAGCCAGTTAATCTTAGAAATGTAAAGGAAAATACAGGAAAAAAGATAGTCAAGATAAGAACCCTAACCATCAGGAAAGAAATTGTTTAAACAGAATATCCTTAGTTAACACCACCTCTCCACTTGTAGACTAAATTAGAGGAATTTAGAAATGAAGAATAACCAGTTTCCTTTGAACTCAATTTCTTTGAATTTGGCCAGTTGAGTAACTGATGGTCTTTATACTCTACTTCACAAAGACTAAATTTCAAGTAGTTATTCTAAACTCACAGAGCCACCTGAGACAGGTAGTCACTGCATAACTAGTCAAGTTGCCTACACTCTGTTTAGCCATAAAAGACCAAGGCAAAGAAAGTACCCCAGAACTCTATTTTCAGGAACTCTTCCTGGATATCTACCAGAAGCTAATTTCCTTCTTCATACTTCCAATAAACATTCCCCCTACTTCCTCCTTTCTGTCTGTGATTTCATTCTTTGACTTTGTGAGGCAGTAAACTCAGTTTGTACAGTGGTAGCTATTTCACATGGGTCCACAGAAAATAACTCACTTTGTTGGTTTAAGGTCTAAAATCAAATGCAACTGTGGCCACCAAGAATAGTAAAAATAAATAAATAAGGTTAAAACATGGGCAGACGTCCAAACATAAGTGACCATTCAGTGACCTTAAGCAGAAGGATGATGTGATCATATTTGTGTTTTATGTAGCAGTTACTGGTACTTGCCCATGACAGACAGCACTGTTATAAGAGAAGGGTGGGAATGAGAAAAGATGAATGTGGTATTATGACATCACATTCTGCAGAATTTCACTAACCTTCCCCTCTCTGTCTTGGACCAAAGCTTGTATGCTGCAATTTCTCCATGGAATGTCATGTGAAATTCTCACTCTTACAGGTTGAATAGCATTTTCTCACTCTTAAGTGATTTCATAATGGACCATGACAAACAAGTAAAGGGAACAGAACAACAAAGTATTATATAGGTTAAATTTCAGGTTATATTCAAATACTTACCTAATCCGTTTTCTGATATTGGTAAACTCAAACTTCTTCATCTGTGCACTAAGTTTGAGAGATTTAAAGTCCTGGTTCTTTAGTCAGTAGTATTTATTGGTTTTTATCCAGTAACATTTAAGACAATAAGAGAATAATTTTTCCACTTGTTCCCATTTAACAGCCTGGTTTATCGTTGATGTTGTCAGCCTCAGAATGTGCTATACATAATAAAAGTTCACGTAAGTATAAACTTGATAGTCATAACTTACCTCACTCATGAAACCACCACCCTGACTGAGAAGTCCATGGCTCCTCTCACACCCTTTACAGCCACTACTCCCCAGGGGAATCACCATGCTAACTTCTAGCAACCTAAGTTAGTTATGCCTTACTTTTTTCATTATATAAATGGGACCACACAGTATGCTTTCTTCTGTATTTGGTACTTTAAATTCATTTGAAATCTGTCCACCTATTGCATAGTTCCAGTTCATTCATTCTTTGTGCTTTCCATTGTGTAAAATATCTTAATATATTCATTCTTTTTACTGTTAATGGGTAATGTTTCCAGTTTATAGTGATGCAATGTACATGCCCTTAGGTAAAAAAATGCAATGATACAGATATAGATACAGATACAGATATACAGATATTCTACATAAACCATAAATACCCCTTTCTTCTGAATATATACCTACAAGTCAAATTGCTGAGCCATGGGTTATGCACATTTAGCTTCAATACATACTTTGCCACTGTTTTCTAAAAACATTTTACCAATTTACACCAGCAGGATAAGAATATTCCTATTGTTCCACCTCTTGAAAAGGCCTCGTTTTACTTTTATATCTGATACATTAAGAGATAACAAAACACATTATGGAGTACTTTGGGAACATGTAAATTATCTGAAAGTGTTTCATCTCCCACATAATTGGTGTATTTCCACATGGAAGTCATCTCTATGTTTAGTCACACATGTTACAAAAATGTGAAATACATGAGACCACAAACTAGGAGTAAGTCCCTGCCTTACACAAAATTTTCATGTTGTGAAACTCACAGACTAGCAGCCTGATAGTTAGAAACATGATGATTTGATTTTCTCATCAGTAAAAATTTTCTTTTTAGATAATGGAAAGTAGGGACATAAATATTTCTCAAATGAGAAGGGAATCAAGAGATGGAAGGAGGAGGAAGGAAATCGGATTTAAAAAAGGAATTAAGATGTGTTATGAACATATGCTGACCCCTCACAAAGAACGTAAACATTATATACTGCAAACGCGTACTAATGAAAAATTTTAAATGTCAAAATTCTTTCCGTAATATTCACTTTTGCACTTCTTATATTAATAAAATACTGAATTTAATTAACATTGTAATCAGGTATGATTCTGTCTAAGGATCATTTCTAGGCAACTCGTACAGACTACATTTTAATCAGTGAGGATATGCTGATTATAAAATAATTGGTTTGGAAACATTTTGCCTAAAGATTTCTCACCTATAAGAAAGTTCCTCCTTCAGTTTTAAAAATGAGATCCACATATCAACATTTCATAGAATAATGGCACTCTATGTGCTCAGGGAATGACTTACTGAAAAAACTACATAACCAAACTGCCAGATTCATATCTACTCAATGCTGGGATGTTGCGTGAGTCTCTGGGAATAATCATACACTAAGTGAGGGAGAGCACAAGCACTTCCAGCAGTAAATGAGTGACACTGAGTCAGACATGTGCATGGCAGCTGTTTCTCTTGTTTTGGTCAAATAGCTCAATGATTGATATGCATATGTTTTTTCTCATATCTGTCAAGGAAGGTAGAGTATCATTCAATAGGACGTCAAATAATGGTATGTTTAAGCATGTCTGACTTTGTCTTTTGTTGCTATCAGATAGTATGACAAGCTAAGTAATTTATTTCAAAATAAAGATTGATTTGCTTAAGGATCTGAAAGCAGGGGAAGTCAGGTTTAGTGGCCACATCTGGCATGGTTCTTCTTGCTGGTGGAAACTCCTTAGTGATTACCAAACAGAGCAGGGCATCACACAGACAGAACACTCCAGCTTTGATCTATTCCTGTCTTATAAAGTCACTATCACATTAAATGAGGATCCCATATGGAAGGACTTATTTAACTTATTTACCTACCAAAAGTAGGTACCCAGATTACTACCACCAAGTATGATAGTAGGATTAAGTTTCCTCCTTCTTAACACCTCACAATGGAAATTGAATTTTAACAGTTTTAAAGGTGATATTTAAACCACAGCAATAATCAAGGAAGTAAATTATGAGTATCTATTTTCTTCCACTTTTCCAATCATAATTTATCTTCTTATTTCTAGGCAGAGCAAGTCCAGGAGATGCAAATGCAGAAGAGATAGGGAGTCCCACAACTGAAGTTTGTGAGGTGCTGGCAACTGAAATAAAGAAACAACTTCATGAGGCTATAAAATAAATTAGAAGAGAAATACTAGCTCAACTGAAAGAAGAAATGAAAAACATAATAAAAGAACTGCTAGGCAACTCTAAAGGAGACAGAGATGAAAAAATGGAGCATAGGAAAATGAGGGAAACCTTGAATGAACAATACAAAAAAGATTTAGAATACATGAAACAGATTCAAAGAGATAACCAGGAAATCAAAAACTCCAGTGAAAGTTGACAAAACCACTTGAAAGAAACTAAAGATAGACTTTCAAACCTTGAAGACAGGTTTGCAGCTTGTGATCATGAAAGGAAAGATCTCTTAAAAATAACAAGGAACCTGGAAGTAACAATACAACAGCTGCAAGACAACCCAAAGAAACATAACTTAAGAATAAAAGGTGTGAGTGAAAAAGCAGGAGTCAGTACAAATGAAATTAAAAGCCTATTTTCAGAAATAATCTTAGAAAACTTCCTAAGCATGGGAAAAGGAAGTGACTTTCAGATAAGTGAAGCATATAGACTTCCTGCTAACCATAACCAAAATAAATCTACACCCAGACATATAATAATCAAGATCCCAGAAATTCAACACAAGAACAGAATATTAGAAGCTGTGAGAGAAAAAAAACAGATCACCTACAAAGGAAAACCCATCAGAATCACAACAGACTTCTCAACACAAACCATCAGGTCAAGAAGAGCTTGGAATGAAGTATTTCAAGCCCTGAAAGAAAACAACTTCCAACCCAGCATGATGTACCCTGCAAAACTTTCTTTCAAAATTAACAGAAACAAGGTACTTCCATGACAAAGAACAACTGAAGGAATTTATGACCACCAAGCCAACCCTACCAAGAATACTGAGGGACATTTTAGAGAGAGATAAAAAATCCCACAGCTCCAGAAACAGTGGCAGAGGGATATCGCAGAGCGGGGCAGACAACTGAGTAGAGAGCAAAAGTGGGTAGCCAACTGCAAGAAAGTGGCATGGTGGAGATAAGGCAGTGCATGTTGGCCTTAACCATTAACATAGATGGCCTCAATCCACCAATGGAAAGAAACACAGGCAGAGTGGATCAGGGGACAGAATCCACCAATATGCTTTATACAAGAAACATGTTAAACTTGAAAGGGGGTTCATAGACTTAAAGTCAAAGGAGAGAGAACAATGCTGTATGTGACAGGGAACCAGAAAAAAGTGGGGGTGCTTGCCCATTAGCTATATAGTGGACAAGAAAGATATGGCAATTTTATCCAAAGGAAAGCTACTGAGCTATAAAGAAAAATAAGCCTCTTGTAGGTAAACGGATACAATTTAAGATCATGCTCATGGATGAAATGGCCCAGAGCCACATAGGTGAGCATTATGTTATCTTCCTAGGGCCACAAAAAAAAAAAAAAAAAAAAAAGACCAAAACCTAAAGGAGTTATTAGGATTCAAAATACACAATACATATTGTAAAAATGAAAGGGGAGGAAGTGGCCATTGTTAATGTATCATTGGTATTTGAGTCCTGTATTGTTTTCATTAAGCTGTTTAGTTTGATCTTATTCTATTTCGGTTTGTCTAATTTTATTATATTTGGTGGCATAGACAGCTATTTCAGAGATAACAAAACACATTATGGTAGCTATTATTGATAACTGATCACCTTGTTTTGAAACCCGGTATTGCTTTCATTGTTTTGTTTTTCCCAGCACTTGGGAGGCTGAGGTAGGTGGAGCACTGTGAGTTCGAGGCCAGCCTGGACTACAACGCGAGTGCAAGGCTGGCCTGAGCTACATAGTGCAACCCTGCCTCAAAAAACTAGGGCTGGGAGTTTGGCTCAGTGGCTTAAGCACCTGTCTGGCAGGTGTGAGGTTGTGAGTTCGATCCCTGGTGCCGCAAAACAAAACAAAACAAAATAATAGTAATAATTTTGTTTTGAGTGATTTTCTCCTATTTTGGTTTGTTTGATTGTATTATGACTGATGATATAAGCAACTGCTTAGAAGATAACATGAGGCCTTACAGTAATCAGTGTTGTTTTACTCTGTATTGCTTCCATTGTTTTGTTTTTCATTGGTTTTATTCTGTACTATTCTGTTTGATTGTATTGTACCTGATGGTATGGGCAGTTATTTTGAAGATAACAAGGGGTATTATAAGGGGAAAGGAAGAAAGAAGGAAGGGATAAGGAAAAAGACATAAATTATGTATACCTAAGATAGTTAAAATGACTATACTACTAAATGCACTAGTTATTGAAAAAGAACAGTTAATACTCTTATGAATGGATCAATTTTACATGTCTATATCTGTTAAACAACCCCTTTGAAGGTAACAATATGCAATATTACAACCATTGTCAAATTCCAATCATCTCACTTTGTAAACCTATAATGTTATTGTATTGGATTTGCTGTTGTTGTTGTTGTTTGTTTGTCTCTTTTGCTTTTTGTTTTTCTTTTCTGTGTCCGTTTTCTCTTAAATAAAATTAAAAAATTGAAAAAAATAAAAAAAGTTGCATCTACTCAAAAAAATGTACTAATTTCTTTTGTTTTTTTTTTTTATTCCATCTAGGGCATAAGCCCCTTGGTTGCAACTACCCACATCTGTGATATGTGTTTCCCCTTCATTTGCCTGCGTACATGTCAATCATCTCTGGAAACAAAAACACCCAGAAGTATGGTTTACCGATCTGCTAGGCGTTTTTTAATCTAGTTAAATTGACATATCATGATTAATAATCAAATTTTACCAAGGAAATCAATTTCAATCATCTCAGTAGTATCAGAAAAAGTATTTGACACCATTCAGCATTGTTTCATGACCAAGACTGTCAACAAATTAAGTATGCAAGGAATATAAATCTACATAGCAAAGGCCATAAATGGCAAGCCCAAAGCTAACACTATACTCAGTGGTAAAAAGTTGAAAGATCAGGGATAAGACATGTATACTTCCTTTTAACACTTCTTTTCAACATAGTACTGGAAACCCTAGACAAAATAATTAAGCAATAAAAGGAAATAAATGTTACATAATTGGAAAAGAAGAAGTTAAATTATCTCTATTCACAGATAAAATAATTTCTATATAGAAAACTCAAATGACTTCACCAAAAAACTGTTGTAATAATAAGTTCAGTTAAGTAGCAAAATACAAAATGAACATATGAAAACTAGTTACATTTTTCTACACAGTGAACATCTAAAAAAATGAAAAATTAATCCTATTTATAATAAAATCAAAAAGATTAAGATATTTACAAATAAAGTTAATTAAGAGGGTAAAAGATCTGTAGACTGAAACCTGAAATACTGATGAAAGGAATGGGAGACAGGGCAATATTGCGGCTAGGATTTCCTAGCAATTCACCTATGCCCACACTCACAAAACTACCTTAAAATAGGACTAAGGATGACAGATGAGAGACTATATGCCTGGTTTTAGTATAATAATAAGGAAGACAGGGAAGACAGGGAAAAAAGAGAATTGCCTACCTCACTGCTCTAAGGGTTTAGTAGAAGAGAACTCCCTCTTGGTGGAGGGAAAGATAATTAAGACCAGGACTTGGTGGTGAAACTCAGTACTAAGCCTGATATTATGAAACCTAGGGTCAGGCAAAGACACATCATCACTGCCCAAAACTACAGACCAATTCCCCAGAACTGCACTGACCTGGTAGCTGCTACTGTAGCTTCTTCTCTCCCAGGCTCAAGCTGCAGAGAGGTTAGCAGGATTTTACTGATGGGAAGCAGACTATAACACTAGTGCAGAACTTTGTCAGAAGACTCAGCATCAGGCCTACTCTGATGAGAAACCAAAGCAGAAACCAAAGGCGCCCTGTAACAGAGCTGAAGCCTCTAGACCTGTCAAGATAGAGTCCTGGTAGACTGACATAAGTTTTGCCCTGAATCACTACCAGTTGCAGTGTGGAGTTCGGTGCAAATATGAGGCTTTGTGGGCCTTATATCTGTGAGACCAAGGGGCTCCCAGATTAGCATTAGCCTTGGTGGTCAAGAATCATCTTCACTATCACCACCCCAAACTTGAGTAGCAAGTCACAAACAGTAGGTGGTGGTGGTGTTAGTTAGCCCAAGATTTGCCCAAAATCTTGCCTCAGAACTCAGCACCAGAGAAACCCAACACTGGGCAGATCCTGACAACCCTTGTCCCCAGGGTATTGCCTGTAGATAGAACCTCTGAGTATTCCTGGAGCCAGGAAAAGTAAGACATAGGACTCTGGCCTACTGGCCTTTCATTTGGGCCAGCATCACCTTGGGCTGATTGCAGTGGTTGTGGGCCATGAGTCCACCTCACCATAGAGCAGCATGGGCTTTTGTCCTACCCTAGGACTACCCTGATCTTGGAGGGCCTGGGTTCAGGGTGCGAGACAGCAAAGTGGCGTTGGGGGCCACAGGCTGGCCCATCTATGATGATTCTACCCAAGGCTAGGATGACGTCTTTTTCTCTGTATTTCCCTAATGCAGGCTAAACAACCACCAAATGTAGATTTGGAGTAAATCTGAAAATAGAAGGAAAAAAAAACCCAAAAGAATAAGGTCAAATGAGAGAAACTTACAGGAGCTTTGCAATCGCTGTAAAAGAACAAATGGTATTTCGGTTCTAGGGGATTGAGAGCGACTAGAAAATGATGCAGGGGTAGAAAGCTTATCCAAAGAGATAACAACAGAAAACCTCCCAAATCTAGAGAAGGATGCAAAATCCAGGCCCTGGAGTTCAGGTCATCATAACCAAGTCTGTCCCAAGATACACAGCCATGCTCTTAAAAGTGAAGTATAGGAGAAAATTCTCAAGGCAGCAGGAGAAAGGAAACAAAGATATGCCTTGTCTCAATTTGCTTGACAGCACAAGTGTCAGAAGAAACCTTACAGGTCAGGAGGATGAAGAATGAGATCTTCACAATGCTGAACTGGCCATCACATATACAGCACTCAGTGAAGCTGTCCTGTAGATATGAATGAGAGATAAAGATATTGAAGACAGGCAAAAACTGAGAGGAGGCATCTCCAGCAGACCTGTCCTACAAGAAACATTAAAGAAGTCCTTCAAACTGAAAGAGATAGTAATGAGTAAGATCAAAATGTCAGAAAACAAAAGTCTCAAAGGTAAGCATACCTATACAAACAAATTTAGATTTCTATAATATAAACATGGTATGTAAACCGTTCATATCTTAGTATGAACACTAAAAATAAAATTATTTAAAAATAATGACTAAGTCAAAATTTAAAAGTTGGGCAATATAGAAACACTTATGTAGACATTAAAATTCAAAGTGTGGGGAACAATAGAATGTAAATATATAGCTCTCATTACAAAATTCTCTCTCTCCTCTCTCTTATTTCTTTAACCTCCACAATCACATTATGTTATCATTTCAAGATAGCTTATTATTATAGTGAAGTGATTTTTTATAAGATTCATAGTAACGTTAAAGCAAACATCCATGATAGACAAACCCAAGACAATAAGCAAAGGAATAAAAATACTGTTAGTATAAATCACCTACCACAAAGACACACTATAAGAAAGAAGAAATGACCAACAATAGCATTAGGAAACAAGGTACAAAATGTCCACGTTATTATCTTGCCTATTGATAATTACCTTAAATGTAAATGGATCAAATTTCTCAATTAAAAGATATGGAGTAGTTGAATAGATTAAAATACATTGAACAATACACAAATAAATGGAAAGCTATCCCACAGTTATGAGTTGAAATAATTAATATTACCAAAATAGTTACACTATCCATGAAGATCTGTGGATTCAATATATCTCTAACATAAAAGTAAAGTAAATGTACACTGAGGTGTTTATATACAACTATTATAGGAATAGCCAAAGTTTTAAAAACTATGAAGAATATCAAATGTTGCATATATACAGAGAAAATAGCTTACTCCTGTATTACTAGTGACAGTGAGAAATAGAGCAGCCATACCAGAAAATACTTTGATATGCTTTTAATAAACACTTTAATAAACATACAAATGAAATATGACCCAACAATTACACTTTTGGCCATGTACCCCAAAGAGGTCAAAACACATTTTGATGGGCATAAATGTTCATACTGGTTTTCAGGATGACCAAATATGGAGGCGAGCCAATGTCCTCCAAACAGCTAAACTGTTAAAGAGGACTATGGAGCACCTACCCTGTGGAATGTTGCTCGGCAATAAAGAGAAACGCTATTGTTGCACACAACCTAGATGAATCGGTAATTATCCTGCAATCCCAAAGGGTTATACACTGAACATCTCTATTTCTATAACATTCTTGAACTTGCAAAATTATGAAAAGGAGAAACAGGTTAGTTATTTCTAGTGGTTAAGAGGAGTGGGGTGGTATAGAATCTGGATGCACCTATGAAACGGCAATGAGAAGACTCCTGGTTGGGAATGTGAACATTCTGGATCTCGAATGCATCAATTTCAGCATCTTAGCTGTGATGTCTTGGTTGTAATATTTTTTAAAATGTCACTATGAGGAAAAACTAATATTATATCATCTGTATACTATATCCTACAATTGTATGAGAATCTATAATATCTCAAAATAAAAAGCGTAATTAATGAAAACAGGAAATAAACCTGCATCTTAAAGCTATCTGTGTTTTCATGTTCATTATGATATTATTCACTGTGGTCACAAGTGTCCATCAGTAAATAAACGGCAATCCAAATGTACACACATCCACACTCACACTCACACCTACGCAATGATTATCACTCAGCTGTAGAACAAAAGAAAGTTCTGACATTTTCAACAACATGGGTAAACCCAAGGGACATTATACAAGGTGAAACAAGCCAGAGAAAGACAAATACTGCATGATCTCACTGATGTATGAAATTTTAAAAATCCAAATTCGGAAATGAAGAGCAGAAGGGTGACTACCAGGAGCTTGGAGACTAGGAGGAAATGGGGAGATGTTGTTCAAAGTATATAAATTTCAATTCTAAGTGAACAGGGTTCTAATATACAGCACAGTGACTAAAATTTTCTGAGAGAATAGATATTAAGTCCCCCCAACCTGCACACACACACACACACACACACACACACACACGATAGCTATGTGAAATGAAAATCTTCATTAGCTTGATGTGAAAAGAGCTTCAAAAGCATTTGTCTATAATAACATCACATCGTATGTCTGAAATACATACAATTTTCGTTTGTCAGTCACACACCCGTAAGTCTGGAAACAATTGATTTTAGAAGAAAGCCAAAAAGGATAAATGATTATTTTTTAAAAGAAGGAGAACAACTAAAAATAACCATGGTTTTTGCCTTTGTGTGCCTTCCCATCTTTCACTACCCTTCATGTGACCCTAAGAAGGGACCTCCACAGGACAACCAATGGCTTAAAAACTGAGAGATCACTAGGCAGGACAACTGAAAAAGGATTGGGCAGTCTGAAACCCCAGATTGGATAACTGTTACATTTAATTCTGGCTGAAAATTTGGGGGGTGGGTGAGACAGAGTCTCACTATGTAGTTTAGCCTGGACTTGAACTCACTGTGTAGCCCAGGCTGACCTCACACTTCCAGCAATCCTCCAAGCTCAGCTTCATGAATGCTAAGATTACAGATGTGTGTCACCACATCCGGCACCATGAAGTGTTAAATTCTAATGTTGCCATACTTAACGGTGATCTTGAGCCCTTATATTTTGTTCATCAAGATCTCATATCTGGAAGCACATTAAGGACCCTAAAGCCAGATTAACATATATAGGTACCACACAAGGGAGCTAGACCCCCCCAGGCAACCTCAGGGCTCCAGTAGGCATGCAGAAACCCTGGAACTTTCCTTCAGGATGTGTAGTCTACAAAGGAATTCATCACTCCAAGAACAACAGCAGTGATGCTGGGGCACCTGTCCTCCACCAGCCAACGCAGCTTTGCTTGAGATGCCATGTATTTGATTTCCCTAAAATGCATTCTTAGAACAAGGGATTCTGAACGCCCTAAATCCAAAAGGTATACCAGCGAGCCCTTGCTCCTCCCTCACCACTCACAGGCTACAGTGTGTGTCCAGCTGTCCAGTGCATTCAACAGCTGTCAGTGCAACATCAGGACAGAAGCATTTTAGACCCTCCAGCAAGGGTTGTTCCTACCCCTCTTAGAATCTGATAAGTGATCAGGATGGTGAAGGTGTGCAAATGTTTCCTCCTGGTGTAGTTAGTAATGGGTCTGTTAGTAGTTTAGGAGCAGAATCACCAGAAACTTCTTCATTTGTTCTTCCTCTATGACAAAAATCAAGAAGATACAATTTTTATTTAAAATCAGAGCTAAGAAAAAAATAAATATTTCCTAGTAAGAAAAAGAAGATCAGAAGAAAAGTGTTCAAGTCCTCTGAATGACTTAATTTGGACAAAAAACAAAACTAGGACAAAGAAGAAATACATGAAGACTTCCTTGTATTATCATTCTTTCTATTTTTCTCACAATTGGACTTTATTTCTACATTTTACAGCATGTACACATATATGTACATATATATTCATGCATGAAAATTTACAGAGAATGGAGGCTACCTATGAATTCAACATCCCACAATGAAATTTTCATTCACTCTTCACAAACCTGGGTGGTACTCTTTTGTGTACACATATTTCAGAATCAGATATTTTAGGGTTACGTGTGAATTTTTAAATTAGCCTTAATTGTGTGTCCCCCCTTCAGACTGGATCTTCAAAAACAACTCAAGAATATTGCTAGGAAAAGGAACCGAAGACCCATCTGCTGAGGTGAGGAGCGTGGAAGGAAGCTCAGGTGACCTTCTGCACAATGCTCTCCATGCTGGTTTCCTTGCTCCAGGGCAGTCACAGTTCCATCAGCATATCACTTCATCTTTTCCTGTTACCTTTCAAAAAGGTATTCCCTAAAGTATAAATAAGCTAAAAGAGGCATAAAAAGGGAAGTCTCTAGTGCTGTTTTTACCAGCTACTGAAGTTCACTGAATCATAAACCTGGAAATATTCTTCTAGCCCTCCTTCTGAATACCCACGGGACTAAGCCATTCACTTAGCTAAAGTAAGATACTCTACAGTTCAGTAATTGTGATGGCAAATCTTTATTGTCAACTAGATTGAATGGAAAAGACCTAGAAAATCAGTAGGACACACTCCTGGATGTGTGTCTGGGGGCATTTTCGGAGATGATTGGGTCATGAAGGCTATACCTTTATCAGTGGATTAAGTCATTGATGAGATTATAATTTGATCGCACTACGGGTAGGTGGGGAAAGCAGGAGGCAGGGCCCAGTTGGAGTGAGAGGGCCATGGGGCGTGATCTTGGGGACCATAACTCTTCCCATTGTACTCTTGTACTTTCTACTTCCTGGTGACCATAAAGTGAGACTTTCCTGTACCACACTGTTCTGCTAGGATGTTTCTGCCTCACCATGGGCCAAAAGCAATACAGTAAGCTGACCATGGATTGAAACTTCTGATAGTATGAGCCAAAATAAACCTTTTCTCCAGTAAGTTGTTTTCCTCAGGTATATGGTCACTACAAAGAAAAGCACACTAACAGTAATATTTTCAAGTTGAAATTTTCATTCTCAATATGTATTTAACATGACGCATCATCAAATTAGGAGCTGAGACTGCAGAGAGGCCTGTGACCAGCAATATAGGGGAGTTAAAATCTAGTTGAATAAAAAGAAAATAAATGTTATTTTCTATTACTTTGCACTCACACTAATGCTAGTATGTATGTTAGGAATAAATCGATGGGTAAATGATTGAATAAACAAAATATAGAGGGAAGGAAGGAGAAGTGGATAGTTGGATAGATGGTGGATAGATGGATAGATGAGAAGCTGCTGAATGGACAAAGGAATATGTACAGATAGACTGTAGACAGACGGATAGTAAAGGTGTGAATGCTATTAGTGCACAAATCAATATAATGTCATTGAACTTGATTAAATGATGTTTACTACTAAGTATGTAGGAAGGCAGCAAAACAAGCTCTGGACATTTTCTTAAAGTCTTTATGTACCTAGTGTTAAATGAATAAATTCTTGAATGTCTCTACAATATCAAAGAAAAGAATTATTCATAAATGCAAATTCCATAATAATTGCCTAGTAAAGTGGGATTGGAGTTGAGTCTTTAGATTGTTTTTGTAAACATAGAAAGGAAGAAATTCTTCCCTAGAAATGAAGAAACAATTTCAGAAAAAGTAATATGGCATATTGCTAGGCAAGAACGAAATGCATTTGTTTGATATGGAAATAACATACTGGGAACAGGTAATAGATGAAGTTGAGGAGAAGTAAGACCCAGAATATGCTTTGCATATGGGGGATACAGTGTTTAGAATTTTTTCTATATACTAAGGAGACATTATAGCCTTGAGTTTTTAATTTTTTGGTTTTTGCCTTTGGGAGTTTTTATCTGATAGATTTTGAAAAGTAATATATGCCAATTGCAGCGCTGAGAAGAAAAATAGAGGTACTATTAATTAAGAATGAAATATTGTTTGATACTTGTTAGCAGAGAACACTGCAGTTTTCTTGCCCAAATATTGCCTTCTTGTAAAGATCTTCAATAAAAAACCCTGAAATACATTACCCTTTTTATGCACCCCAAAATATTCTGCTTTGTCTGCATAGCTTTTGCACTACCTGATATAAATATGTATAATTATTTTTGCTTGTTTATTTTCTGTTTCTCCAAAGAATGTATGCTCCAAGAAGAAAAAAATTAATTTTTAAGTGTTATAATTTTAGAGCTTAAAATATTCCTTGACTCAAACTGGGCACTCAGCATTTGTTTTTGAAAGAATAAATGAGTTTGATAAACAATGAATAATTTTTCCAAAAATCCACAAATTTGTAAGCACAGTTATAGTGCGTGTGTCAGTTTATAAACCATTAAATAGTCTCTCAGAAATTATGTTCCATGGTAATTATTTAGTACATATTTGACATTTTAATATTTATTAATTATTTCACAAAGCACCCGAATAGAATTATAAAATAACCAATAACTTTCTTGGCAACAAATTGCTGAACTGCAGAAAATTTAATGTACCTCTGTCAGTTGATTCAATGCTAATACAGATTCTGGGAGAAGCTACAAATTAAAATGTACATGCAGTACTTAAAAATTGTGTTTTCAACAAATTAGTATTTGATAGACTAGTAAGGGCAGGGTAAGAATTTTCGGAAAGGTGCAAACATTCAAAACATTTCTTTTGTTTTATAACCATTTACAGTGTAATAGTTTAGAATTTTGGTTATTTTTTTAAATAACTGAAAATTAAGCAAGGAAATACAATTTGTATTAAAAATTCTTGCTTTAAAAACTTTCTTACACCGAATCTTCTGGAACCAAAATATATATATATATATATATATATATATATATATATATAACTCTTAAAGATACATGCTTAGGCAAGAGCTTCCTAAACAGAATGCCACTTGCACAAGAAATAATATCAAGAATTAACAAATAGGATTATATCAAACTGAAAAGTTTCTGTACAGCAAAGGAAACAACCAACAGAGCAAAGAGATACCCTGCAGAAGGGGGGAAAAGATTTGCTTGCTACTCCTCAGAGGACAAATACCTATAATACATAAAGAAATTTGAAAAAAGGATAGCCCCTCAAAATAAAAAAAACAATAAATAAGAGCAATAGAAATGAATAGATACTTTTCAGATGTACAAAGGAATATCAAGTACATGAAAAAATATTCAGCATCTTTGGCCACAAACAAAAACAACACTGAGGTTACATTTTATTGTAGTAAGAATGACTGTTGGTAAGAATTCAAAAAACAATAAACACTGCCCAGTTTTTGGGAAAAAAGAAACCCCTCTACTCTGTTGGGGGGAATGCATACTAATTCAACCACTATGGAAATCAATATGGAGATTATTAAAAAAAACCTAAAAAGTGAAGTTCCATTTGACCTAGCTATTCCTTCTCTGGGTATCTTCCAAATGACTTAAAGTCATGATATTACAATGATACACACATACCAACTATCTTGATCCCTTTCTTCATCACTGGGACAAAATGCCCAACACCTGCAACTATTTTGCTTCATGTTTTAAAAGTTTCAGTCCTTGTATGGTTGGTGGCATTGTGGAAGGGCCTGAGGAGAGAAGAGCTACTCAAATCATGGCAGGCAGGAAACAGAAAAAGAAGGAGTTGGAGAGGGTGTGCACCCTTTCAAATCACATCTCCAGCAACTCACCTCTTCTTTCCAGGAGCCACCACCAAAAATCACATTAGCAATAGCAACACACTGGTCCAATCACTTTCCAAATAGCCCCACCTATGAATGCATAGGACTCTTGGGAAACATTAGACGTAAACCATAACATTCTACTCCTGGCTCCTAAAAGAATCATGCATATCTCTTTCTGTAAAATGCATTTAGTCCATTTCTAAGAGTTGCCACTATCTTAACGGTTTCAACACTCCTAAAAAGTTCAAAATATAGTCTCCTCTGAGACGCAAAGCAAACTGCTAAATGTGAACGGTTAACTGTGAGCCCCTGTAAAAATCACAAAGAAAATAAGCTCCTTCCTGGCAAGCACAAGGTCAAGAGTTTGATCCCCCATAAAACACACACACACACACACACACACACACACACACACAGAAAATTAGATAATGGCACAAGTTAACACTTATTCCAAAAGTGAGAAATAGGTGGATAGAAAAAAATTGGACCAAAGCAAGACTGAAATCCAGCATGGCAGACATTAAATCCTGTAGCTCTGTCTCTAGCACCTGTACAAAGTACTGGTGAGGTGAAAACTGCAACTGGCTTGGGAAATGCCACCCCTAGGATACTGCTGATGGTTGCAGCTCTTAAGGCCACTGTTTTGGACTACCTCTGCCCATTGCCTGCAGCTTCCCTCAAATGTTCTATGCTTCCAGCATCTCCAAATTCTTGGGTTCTCCATTTTACATTTAGCTTCACTCTCACAATTTTTCTCATTGCCCTCTCAGGGGCACACTGCCTGGTTTTCTCGTCCTTTTTATGAAATCTAATGATAGCCTCCCTGAGCCAACAACTCTTGAATTCTGCACACCTGTAAAAGCAGCATGATGTGGATAATGTGAAGGTCTGCTGCCACCTCGAGCAATATCTGTACTACCCTTGAATCATGGCTGCAGCAACCTCTGAGGCCCTGGATGACTGAGTACTGTGATCTAAATCCCAGGTGCACCAATTCTGTAGGTAGCCTGTTGTAGTCAGGGGCTGCAAGGAGAACAAGACAATATAGGACACATAATTTATAATATTATTTTATGATGGTTGCCCAAGGAGTTAAATACAAGAAAACAGAGAAAATCTGTCCACAACACTAAAAACCTAGAAAATCCAGCCCAGGGCCTAGATTCCATGGCAATAAACTACACAAGTTCAGCTGTAAAGACAGCTATCCTCAGCAACAGTGAGGTCCTGAGCTCCTCCGATGACGAGAACAGCTGAGTATGTATCAGGAAGCCAGCATGACAAGCTTCTCCTGGAGATTAAACAGCACACACCTTCCCCTCTGGATCCAGGAAGCAATGCTCAAAGTAAGGATCAAAGCTCCCCCAAAGTGAACAATGGCCATTCTCAGCAACCAGGTCCCAAGCTTCTCCGAAGGTAACAGCCAAGTTCATCTCAGGGAAGAAGCTCCACAAGTTTCTCCAGGAAAGCCAACAGCTCCAAACATCAGCAACACTGAGGAGAATCCACAACACTACACTCTTCTTCTCTACATCTCCTTTTTACGCTGGCATTTTTCCTTAGGTGAGCCATCTACATTCAGCATCATGCTGATTCAGTTCAGCTGGTGTTAAGTTGACCACCAGTTTTTAATCCACAACATGGCCCTTCTCAAGCAGGGTGCTCTAGAGTTCTCTTCTCAAACCCAAGTTTTATTTTCTTTTGCACCACTTACTTTGGGAAATGTGGGGTCTTACTGATTTCTCGCACTCCAGGCATGTTTCCTAGTGTACTGATGTAATGTACTAGTTATTTTTTAATGCTAATTTTTTACAACCAAGCTCTTTTTTGCCAAAACTTTTCATGCCCTTCCTTTCTGAGGAAACTGAACGTATTTTAAGTGGGGTTTTACTTCTGCTTTTCAGTATAAACCTGGCTAGCAGCAGCAAACAGTATCCAGACTACAGATAACATTGGGCTGCTTTGAAATTTCCTCCACCAGATTAATTGTGCATAAGCCTTAACCTCAGTGTCCCACAAAAGTCTTATAACTTGAGCAAAATATAGACAAATTTTCTACCAGAGCATAACACACATGATCTGGAGTCCAACTGCCAATGGAGTCTTTGTTCTCAATTGAAATATCCTAATCGTGGTCTTCCTACTGGCCTTCTGGTCTTCTGAAATCAAATAGAATCTCTCATCAGAATTTGGCTTACAGCATTCTAGAGTTTCTCTAACTGACATCTCCAAACTTCTCCAAACTCCTCCCACAAACCGCTTCTGAAGACTTCTAAGTCACATGGTCAGGTATAGTTCCAACCTAAAGTCACTTCTCTACAACATAATCTGGCTTAGTCACTTTCTCAAGTAGAAACAAAATACCTGGTACCCACAATTTAGAAGAGGTTTGTTTTAGCTCATGTTGTAGAAGTTTCTATCCTTGAGCAGTTAGTCGTACAAGGGCCTGGCTCGTAGAAAGTTGCTCATGTCATGGTAGCCAGGAAGGAGTGAGAGAAGGGAAGATTCAGGGAGGGCAAAACATCCTTTCAGATCATGCCTCTAGTGACCAGTCTTTTTTGACCAGGCCTTACCTCCTGACATCAATTTTAGCTACAGAGCCCACGTGATCCAATCTCCTTCCAAAAAGCTATGCCTTTGAGAACATGAGACTCTTGGAGAATATGAACCATAATACCCATGTTTTTGACAGCACAGCTCCCAACAGTTAAATTATGGAAGTGGCAGATATACTTTTAACAGGTGAATGAACAAAGAAATGGCATATATATATATATATATATATATAGAGAGAGAGAGAGAGAGAGAAAGAGAGAGAGAGAGAGATAAAGAGAGATCATTACTCAGACATGAAGAAGGATAGTATTGAGCCATTTATGAGCAAATGAGTAGCTCTGAAGATTATAATGCCAGGTGAAATAAATCAAGCACCAAAAGCTAAATATTGTACCCTTTCTCTAATAAGAGACCTGAAATACAAATATGTTAAAGATTGAAACAAAGGAGAGATGAAAAAAAACAGGGAAGAGATTCTATAGACAAGGAAAGAGATACAAGAATGGAGGAACAGAGAGAGTACAAATGACCAAGAAGCATTATGTATTTGAACCAGTTCCAAAGATGAATATAATTATTATATATCACAAATATATATTAATGAAAAAGGAAAGAATTCTTTAATCAATGGGGAAGCCGAACACGTTCGCACACACTGTAACCATAGCACTCAGAAGGCTGAGCCAGGAAGATCACCGAAAGTTTGAGGCCATCCTAGCTACATAATGAGTTCAAGGCCAGCCTGAACTACATAGGGAGACACTGTTTCAAAAAAAAATGAGGAAAATCTGTGCTTTTAAGAAACAATAAAATGTGAAATGTACTTATTTCACATTGTTTGTACCAAGAAGAAAATGTTTATGATACAAAATTAAAAACAAGCACAAGATGCTAAGCTATTTATATATTATGAATCCTTTTTAGTATGAAACAAATACATGTGTGTATGAGCATATGTGTCATAAGTAATGAAAAATCTCCAGAGGGCGCACTCACCAGCCCTACCCGGTCCCGCGACTCAGTGCAACCCATCAGGGAATGCCCGGCCAGCCTCACAGGACACAGAGGTACTGAACCCAGCCCAGCCCAGGACCCCAGAGCTGCTCATCAGGGAATGAGCAGCATAGCTACAGGGCCTCAGAGAGCTTGGGCTCTCCCCACCAGAACACAGGGCGCACCCAAGCTCCATTCTTGAGTGGAGCGGCCTGTGTGCCTGGTACTATAGGCTGTGGCCACATCCATCCAGGAGCAAGGCCCCGGCACTGTAGGCCTGGGACTCACCAAGGCTTGCCTGGCACCCCAGAGGAGCTGATATCCTTGCAGCCAGACTCGGGGTCCATGTGGCACCACACTTCAGGGTATGCTCCACCAAGCTGCCTGGGACCGGGAGGCCTAGGCTCCCACCCAGTAAGGCAGAGCCTCCACCCATATGCTCCTGGAGGGTGCGTTCACCAGCTGCACACAGGATCCAGCTCTACCAGGTCCCGTGACTCAGAGAGACCCATGAGGGGAACACCCAGTCAGCATTGGAGGACACAGAGCCACACAGGTTGTAGAAGAAAATGACAAAACAAAAGACCAAGAGGCAGTCTCAGTCTCCCAGCCCACTGAGAACAAACCCAAGAGACACTGAAATGGAAGACAGTGGGAGACGCACAATTGAACTTTCTGAAATGATAGAAAATGCAGTAAAGAAACAGCTTGATGAAGCTATAGAGAAAATCAAATCAGAAATATTCTGTCAGCTAAAAAATGAAATGAGAATCATTATTAAAGAAATGTTGTGTGTATCTAAAGAAGAGCAAGATAAAAAATAGAAGAACTTAAGAAAATGATCAAAACTTTGAATGAACAATATAAGACACAAACAGAATGCATAAAACAGATGCAAAGAGAAATGCAGGAAATGAAAAATTCCATGGAAAGTTTGAAAAACTGCTTGAATAAAACTGAAGATAGAATCTCAGATCTTGAAGACAGCATGGAAGATCATGGTCACAAAAGAAAAGATCTCTTAAAAATACTGAGGAACCAAGAAACAACAATTCAACAGCTGCAAGACTATGCCAAGAGAAATAACATAAGATTAATACGCATAAATGAAAAAGCAGGGGTCAATACTAATGACCTGTGAAGACTATTCACAGAAATAATAGCAGAAAACTTTCCAAACATGGGAAGAGAATCTGAAATAAAGGTAACAGAGGCATACAGAACCCCAATTAACCATAACCAAAATAAATCTTCACTCAGACATATAATAATAAGGGTATCAGAAATACAGCACAAGAA
The DNA here is from genome assembly GCA_004363535.1 of Dasyprocta punctata. Lineage (NCBI taxonomy): Eukaryota > Metazoa > Chordata > Mammalia > Rodentia > Dasyproctidae > Dasyprocta > Dasyprocta punctata. The sequence goes on along the minus strand of RJWM01013175.1, from coordinate 14,001 downwards.
CAAAATACTAAAAGCTGTCAGAGGAAAGAAACAGATCACCTATGAAGGAAAGCCTATCAGAATCACAGCAGACTTCTCAACACAAACCTTTAAGTTAAGAAGAGTTTGGAGTGAAATATTTCAAATCCTGAAAGAAAACAACTTTCAACCCAGGTTGATGTACCCTGCAAAACTATCCTTAACAATTGATGGAGAAATAAGATACTTTCATGACAAAGAAGAACTGAAGAAATTTATGGCCACCAAACCAACACTACAAAGAGTACTGAAAGACACTCTAGAAAGAGACAAAGACAGCTACAATCTTAAGAACAACAACCAAAGGAAACCACTAAGCAGGGCAAATAAACAGAAAATGTAGAAAACCAACAACAGAAAGATATAATGACAGGAATGAGCCAGTACATATCAGTTATATCAATCAATGTAAATGGTCTCAACTCACCAGTAAAAAGAAACAGACTAGCAGAGTGGGTTAAGAAACAAAACCCAACAATATGCTGTGTACAAAAAACACATTTCACTCAAAAGGAAATTCACAGACTAAAAATCAAAGGCTGGAAAACAATACTCCATGCAACACGAGCCCAGGAAAAAGCAGGGGTAGCTATTATGTTTGCAGACAATATGAACTTCAAACCAAAAATGATCAAGAGATAAAGAAGGTCACTGCATACTTGTTAGGAGAAAACTTCAAGAGGAAGAGATTACAATCATAAATATATATGCACTGAATATGGGAGCACCCAACTATGTAAGACAATTCTTAATGGACATGAAAAACCAAATAAACAATTATACAGTTATAACAGGGGACCTTAACACCCCCACTGTCACAGAGAGACAGATCAACCAAACAAAAATCAGCAAAGAAATAACAGAACTGAATCAAACTTGTGAACAAATGGACCTAGTTGATGTGTACCGAGTATTCCACCCATCAACATCAGAATACATTTTCTTCTCAGCTGCACATGGGCCATTCTCTAAAATAGATCATATACTGGTCCACAAAACATGCTTAAATAAATGCAAAGGAACTGAAATAATTCCATTCACATTATCTGACCACAGCTCAGTAAAATTGGACACGAATGACAAAAAACCTACAATAGCTGCATAAACACGTGGAAATTAAATAATACTCTCCTAAATAACCAGTGGGTCACAGAAGAGGTTAAAGAAGAAATTAAACAATATCTACAATTGAATGAAAATGCAAACACAAATTATCAGAACCTGTGGGATACAATGAAAGCAGTCCTCAGAGGGAAATTTATAGCACTAAACTCTCACATCAGAAAAACTGAAAGAACACACATAAACAACCTAATGCTGCACCTCAAACTTCTAGAAAAAGAAGAGCAAATCAAGTCGAAAGCCTAAAGAAGGGAGGAAATTATTAAGATTAGAGCAGAAATTAATGCAATTGAAACTAAAAAAATAATACAAAGAATTAATAAATCGAAGAGCTGGTTCTTTGAAAGAGTAAATATAACTGTTAAACACCTAGTCAACCTTATCAAACAGAGGAAAGAATAAACTCACATTCATGCAATAAGAAATGAAAAGGGTAAAATCACTACAGACCCTGTGGAAATACAGAACATCATCAACACCTACTTCGAAAACCTTTACTCACATAGATTCAATAACAGAGAAGAAATGGACAGATTCCTAGAAACCTATGAATTACCAAAGCTGAATCAAGAAGAAGTAAAGCTGCTGAATAACCCAATTTCAGCTAATGAAATTCAAAATGTAATTAGGACCCTACCAACAAAGAAAAGCCCGGGCCCTTATGGATTCACCACTGAATTCTATAAGAAATTTAGGGAAGACTTAATGCCAACACTCCTCAAACTCTTCAATGAAATAGAAAGTGAAGTAAGTCTCCCTAACTCATTCCTGGAAACAAGTATTACCCTAATACCAAAACCAGAGAAAGACCCAACCAAAAAAGAAAATTGCAGGCCAATCTCCCTAATGAGCATAGATGCAAAAATCCTCAATAAAATACTGGCAAATAGAATACAGCAAGTTATCAGAAAGATTATACACCACGATCAAGTGGGATTCATCCCAGGAATGCAAAGATGGTTCAACATACGCAAATCAATACACGTAATACACCATATCAACAGGGCCAAGGACAAGAACCATATGATCATCTCAATAGATGCAGAAAAAGCTTTTGACAAAATTCAACACCCATTCATGATAAAAATCCTACAGAAAATCATAATAGATGGTCTCTACCTCAACCTGATAAAAGCCATATATCATAAACCAACAGCCAACATCTTACTAAATGCACAAAAACTGAAAACTTTCAACCTAAAATCAGGAACAAGACAAGGATGTCCATTATCACCACTACTATTCAATATAGTTCTGGAAATATTAGCCAGAGCAATTAGACAAGAGAAAGAAACAAAGGGAATAAGGATAGGAAAGGAAGAAGTGAAATTATCATTATTTGCAGATGATATGATACTCTGTATAGAAGACTCCCAAAAATCCATTAGAAGACTTTTAGAAGTAATAACCAAATTCAGTAATGTAGCTGGATACAAGGTGAACACTCAAAAATCAATAGCATTCCTGTACACAAACAACAAAGTCACTGACAGGGAAATAAGGGCAATCACACCCTTCACTATGACAGCTAAAAAAATGAAATACTTAGGAATCAACCTAACGAAGGAAGTAAAAGATCTATAGAGTGAAAATTACATTTTTCTAAGAAGGAAATTGAAGAAAATTTCAGAAAATGGAAAGATATTCCCTGTTCATGGATAGGAAGAACAAACATGGTGAAAATGGCCATTCTCCCAAAATTATTATACAGATTTAATGCAATCCCAATCAAAATACCACTTGCCTACCTCACAGAGCTAGAGAAAGCATTCCTGAAATTCATCTGGAACCAGAAAAGACCTAGAATAGCAAAGGCAATTCTGGGCAACAAAGGGAAGGCAGGAGGAATCACAATCCCTGACTTGAAACTATACTATAAAGCTACTGTAATAAAATCAGCATGGTACTAGAATCAAAACGGACCTGAAGATCAATGGAATAGATTAGAAGATACAATCACAACCACAAACACACTTAGCCACCTCATCTTTGACAAAGCGGCCAAACATGTACATTGGAAGAAAGATAGCCTCTTTAACAAATGGTACTGCAAAAACTGGCTTTCTGTATGCCATAAACTAAAACTAGATCCATGCCTATCACCATGCACTAAAAGAAAGTAAAAATGGATCAAAGATCTGAATATCAAAACAGAGACACTAAACTTACTAGAAGACAGAGTAGGTAAAAATCTCGATGACATAGGAGTAGGCAGAGTTCATGAACAAAAATCAAATTGCAAGGGAAATACTTTCCAGAATCAACAACTGGGATCTCATCTTACTAAAAAATTTTTGCATGTCAAAGGAAATCTCCAACAGAGTGAAAAGAAAACTCATGAATTGGGAAAATATCTTGGTCAATTGTCCATCAGACAAAGGACTTCTATCTAAAATGTATAAAGAATTAAAAGAAATCAGGCCCCTGAAATTCAAGGACCCAATCTAAAAATGGGCATCTATGATGAATACACACTTCACAGAGAAAGATATACAAATGGCAAATAAATATATGCAAAAATGTTCAACATCAATGGTTATTTGAGAAATACAAATCAAAACAACACTGAGATTTCATCTCACTCCAGAAAGAATGGCCAAGATTAAAAAATCAACCAACAACAAATGCTGGAGGGGCTGTGGGGAAAAAGGAATTGTTCTCCACTGTTGGTGGGAGTGTAGACTGGTGCAACCACTGTGGAAATCAGTGTGGAGAATCCTCAAGAAGCTAGGATTAGAGATCCCATTCAACCCAGCTATACCACTTCTGGGCATTTTCCCAGAAGAATTGAAAACATCATAGCACAGTGATATCTGTGCACCCATGTTTATAGCAACCCAATTTGTAATAGCCAGACCTTGGAAACAACCCAAGTGCCCATCAATCAAAGAATGTATAAAAAAGATGTGGTATTTTTATACAATGGAGTACTACTCAGCCATTAAGAAAGATTGCATTGAGACTTTTATAAGTAAATGATCCCCACTTGAGACCAGACTCATAAGTGAGATGAATCAAACCCACATGTGTAAATACCATATTGCCTCCTTAGTGTAAGAAATGGAAAAAGTATATATGATCCAAAATCTATAATGGATGCTAGGTAAGGGTAGAGAACAGCTCAAAGAGCAGAAATAATTGGGAAGGGAAAAGGGGGAAGGAGGGAAGGGAAAAGGAAAGGATATAGATCTGTATGTATGCATACGTAAGATAACTAGAACGAACACACTGCTGAATGTATTCGTTATTGATAAAGAACAATTAATGCTCATATGATTAGATCAATTTTGCATGTCTATATCTGTTAATGTAAACAACCATCTTGAAGGTAATGATACGCAATATTGCAACCATTGTCAAGTTTCTATCCTGTTTTGTAAAACTGTAATGTTACTATTGTGCATTGACTCTAGTCGTTTGTCTCTTTTGCTTTGTCTTTGTTATATATGTCTTTTTTTTCCCTCTCTTAAATAAAATAAAAAAAGAAAAAAATAAGTAATGAAAAATGACCAAAAGCTATAAAAAATCATGATTTATATCTCAATATTGGATTTTGGATTACTACATTTCTTCTCTAGTATTGCATGGTTTATAAAATTTAGTAAAAATGTGTTGCCATAATAATACCTTATAAATGAGCCAATGCTTTATAAATTGAAAAAATTCAAAGTAAGTTAACTCACATAGTCTAATACAGATAAAATAAAAAGACAATGAAGTTTATAGAATACAAAACAGTAATTAATAACTTTTACTGTTTTTTGTTATTAAAAAGTATAAGAAACTTTAAAAGACTGTTTAAAAATAAATGATGTTTAAATCCACAAAGCTCAAATCTGAAACCTGAACATGAGAAAAATTGAGAAGTCTGACTTAAAAATCTGCATAAATTTAAAGGAAAAAACTTACATAATCCCATCTCTCTTAGCTAACAAGACTTAAATGTTTATTTTATTAAATTGAAATCTGGCTCCAAGTTTACCTGACCTAGGTTTCCCACATGGAATGCCTAATTTTTTGGTTACAAAAAGGTAATCAATAAAATGTCCAGCCAACCCATTTATTTAAGGTTAGTGTTTTGGTTGCAGTACACCCTGAATATTTGCATCCTCCAGAAGTTGCAGAGAAAAATTCAGCACTCATGTCAAGTCCCTCCCTTCCTCCAGAATCCAGGTGGCAGTTCTCTTTGCCAAGGACTCCAAATGGGTTGTACACCTGCTAGCATAATTCCCAAGAAAACAAAACATTGAGAAAATAAGAAATAAGGTGCAAAACCAACCATATTACTTTTGGAAGCTAAGACTCTTATGAGTAACTCCTGACTGCTCAACACTGACAGCAACTATAGAAGCCCTAGACCAAATGATAGGTTACCAAAGGTAGTGTCTTGGTTACTTTTTGCTCGTTGCAGAGACAAAATACCTGATGCCCAAAAATAGGAAAGGAAAGGTTTATTCTTACAGTTTCTGGGGAGTTTCAGTTCATTAGTTGGCTCCAAGTCAGCATGGGGTGGTGGGGCTACAGTTCATGGTGGCTGCAAGCCACAAGGTGCACTGGCAAGAAAGAGAGAGAGAGAGAGAGAGAGGGAGAGAGGGAGAGAGAGATGGAAGCGGAAGACCCGCCTTCCCTTATACTGTATCTCAACTCCACCCCTGGGCATGTGCCAATCCCAGTGCTAGACAACAAACCAATAACAAACCAATAACTCAGCCCCATCAAAATTATATAAGGACTTGGGGGTACATAGTATTACCCAATACAGGTAGCAACGGAAATATCCTCCAGTCCTGTAATCTTGTTAAGATACTGTAAACTCTCACATGGTACTTTACTGGAGATTATCTGTTTCAAAGGAAAACACACTGCATAAGCAAATAAGCACTTCTTCTGAAGATGAAACGATGTCCTTTAGGAACTTCACAGAGCTCATTCGAGTGATTAAAGTGTGTGAGACTGTATGTACAACTTCTCTACCTTCTGTTGCTTCTCAACTCAGCTTCTCCCAATTACGATATTGCAACAAGGATGATCTAATTTGTCACTAGATCTGCTGCCACTTAGCAGAAATAAATTTTTTGGATCGTCCTTTTCCAGTCACTTAACATTCAGTCATGTCAGCTGTGAAGACTGCCATGTCTGTGATTGCATCTTTGAGTCTGGAAATTGTCCTCAAGTGCAAAATAATAATAATAATAATAGTAATAATTATATGTATATATATGTATGCAGAACATAAAGATTGGGTGGCCTGAACACTTACTGAATTTTTATATTGGAAAGAATCACTTCAAATTTTAACCAAATAGTCCAGAGCCAATATTCTGCCTGAGGGAACAACTTTACATATCAGTTCTATTCACTGGTATTACAATGTTATGGCAAGGTTTTCTGTCATGCCACTTCATTAACATGGATTAACAAAAATAAAATCTACAGCTATCTAAACTCACATTGAAAGAGTCTCTCTTTCCCTCTCCCCATTACCCTCCCTTTATAAGAGATGGTTTCTGTAACAGAAGACATCATGCAATATATGGGCACTGGGCTGCCTTCTCAGGGTGATCTCATTCCCCTATTCATCCAAAATTTTTGTTTCCAGTATGTAAATATCTGTCTTTATCCTCTATTCTCTCCCCCAATGTTTTAATAACTCTGTGTAGCATGATTTGGCTCCGTTACTTTTTTAGAAGTTGTATATCCTCAACTCCTTCTCTATGGTATAAATTTATATAAGCTCCTTTATGTCAGGAGGCATAAAGAAAAGATATTTCCCAAAATACGGTAAAAAAAAAAATCCATGCAACCTTTCAAATTTGAAGAGCAGTTTCACTTACCAAGGCCCTGGCCCTGGTTTCTAAGAACAAATCCAATTTACCTCTGTCTCTAGTGGCAAGTAGTCATGTAATTGAGTATGATTTGTCACAATTGGCTAGTCTGTCTCAAGAGCAATTTAGGATTGAGTCAGTATAAACATGTGAAAAACCCTTGCCACATTTTAGTTAATAATAGAACAGACAAAATATGGCAACCTGCACTACCCCTAAATAATATTTTTCTATATTGCATAATTTACACTCAATATTGCCATTGTTGAAATATCACCACTGTGTGATATTTTGATCACTTCCTGTATTAGTTAGGGTTTTCTCAAGGAGCAGAATCTGCAGAAAAAGTGTATGTACAGTCATCCAAGGGAGTTTGTGAAGTCAACTTACAGGATCAGAGACAGGAGAGTCCTCAGTTGTCACCTGCAGAACAAAAGAGGAAGTACCTACCATGGCCATCTGCAAACAGCCCAGAGTCAGATGATCCAGTAGCTGCTCAGTCTGAGAAGATGGAAACTGCAGAAGAAGAGCTATCAAGGATGCGGCACCAGTCCAAGACTGAAAGCCTGGAAGTCACTATATGGTCAGTGCTGTGACTCTAACTTAGAAGGCTGAGGAACTAAAGGCAACTGTTCAAAAGCTATGGTGAGGACTGGAGCGCTTCACAAATGCAGACACTTCCTTCTTCTTTACTTTTTTAAACCATCCAGGCTACAAACGCATTAGTTGGCACCACCCACATACAGGATGTAGTTTCCTCCCTCCATTTGCTACCCTATAAATCAATCATCTATGGACACGTATAACTTTGCATTACTGATCAGCTGGGTGTTTCCTAATCCATTCAAGTACACGCCTTATCAATTTGACAACCAGACACATCTCCTTAAATCATACTTTGTCTCCAAATGCAATACCAAGTTTGTATTTACACTTAACCTGATACAACTACTCTATGTTTCTTTTTTTTATTTATTTAAGAGAAAATGGACGCAGAAAAGAAAAACAAAAAGCAAGAGACAAACAACAATAACAAATCCAATGCGATAACATTATAGGTTTACAAAGTGAGAGGATTGGAATTCGACAGTGGTTGTAACATTGCATATTGTTACCTTCAAAGGGATGCTTAGATTAACAGATAAAGACATGTAAAATTAATCTAATCATATGAGTATTAACTGTTCTTTTTCAATAACTAGTGCATTTAGTAGTATAGTCATTTTAACTATCTTATGTATACCTATACACAAATTTATGTCTTTTTCCTTATCCCTTCCTTCTTTCCTCCTTTCCTCTTATAACACCTCTTGTTATCTTCAAAATAACTGCCCATACCATCAGGCACAATACAATCAAACAGAATAGTACAGGATAAAACTAATGAAAAACAAAACAATGGAAGCAATACATAGTAAAACGGCACTGATTACTATAATGCTTCATGATATCTTCTAAACAGTTGCTCATATCATCAGTCATAATACAATCGAACAAACCAAAATAGGATAAAATCACTCAAAACAAAACAATGAAGCAATATAGGATTTCAAAACAAGGTGATCAGATATCAATAATGGCTGCCATAATGTGTTTTGTTATCTTTGAAATAGCTGTCTATGCCACCAAATATAATAAAATTAGGCAAACCGAAATGGAATAAGATCAAACTAAACAGCTCAATGAAAACAATACAGGACTCAAATCCTGATGATAGATTAACAATGGTCACTGCCTGCCCTTTTAGACCCTTCCACCCCTTTCATTTTTGCAATATGCATTGTGTATTTTGAATCCTACGAACTCCTTTAGTTTTTTGTACTAGGGAGATAACATAATGCTCACCCATGTGGGCCATTTCATCCAAGAACATGATCTTAAGTTGTATCCATTTACCTACAAAAGGCTTGAGGTTATTTTTCTTTATAGTTGAGTAGATTTCCATTGGATAAAAATGCCATATCTTTCTTGTTCACTATGTAGCTAATGGGCAAGCTACCCCCACTTCTTTCTGGTTCCCTGTCACATACAGCATTTTAGAGAGAACAACTACTCTATGTGCAAACAAAGATGCACTATCTCCCTCTCTGGAACAGAAAGCTGAGATTTTTTTGTTTGGCAAAACTCACTCTCCTCCTGACACTCTGTAACTTAAATATAATGTAGTTTTAACAATACTTAAGTACCAATATTAAATCAATCAATGCTATGTTGCATAATAAGAAAACAAAGATATTTGCTTGCCCTGTAGAATATATATGCACAAGTGTGTCAGAGCTCACTAGAGGAACAGGCTGTATATATGTTAATTATATATAATTACATAATTATATACATAAATAAATATTAATTATTATAAGTTTATATATAATTAATAATATTTATATATTTAATATATATTTATGTTTATATATTTATTTAAATATATTTTTATATAATTAATATATAATTATATTTATATATTCATTTAAATATATTTATATATTTACATATTAATATTCTAAATATATTTATATTAATATATGTTAATTACACAATAAGAAAACAAAGATATCTGCTTAACATCTGTGTATATACACAAAAGTGCATCAGTCAGGGTTCACTAGAGGAACACTAGGGAAATTACAGGATTTACTAACCAGGCTTACAATGTCCATGCACAGAATCAGGGGGAAGAATGTTAAACAGCATCTGGGTGCTGGAGAGCCAGAGTCAAGGCTGCTGGCCTGGAGCACACTGCTGAGCTGTGTGTGACACTGCCAGAAAGCCAAGGAGTCTACAGAGGAAGTCTGAAGGAACTTGGAGACAAATATTTGAAGACAATGGCTGAGATCAGAGCTCCTCTGAAGAAGCCAAGGGAAGACTTCATCCTTTCCCTTTCGTCCTATGCAGGCTATAAGCCTATGGCTTACCAACCCATATCTGGGCGGAGTCTTCCCTTCTCGGTTGCAGCCTCCTTGTCAGTCATCCTCAGAACTGCTCCACGAATCTGATAGACATTTCTTAGTCCACTTAAGTCAACATATCACAATTAACAATCACAACCCACCCATTGACAACCTGACAAGTAGCTATACCTCCTTAAACCATATTTAGTCTCAAATACAATAGGAAATTCATAATTACACCTAACAGATGCAATTATCCTGTGCACAAACTGAATTCCCTCCCCAGAATAAAAGGGAAAGTTTTTCTTTGTGGGATGCTTACTCATCTAACATTTCATAACTTAAACATCATAAAATAGATTTCATACTAATTAAGAATTGATATTAAGTCTATCACCACTATGTTACAAAGAAAGAAAACAAAGATAGCTGCTTAATATAGGGTAGGTATAAATGCAGAAACATAGTAATGAAGTAAGAAATACTCATGACAATTACAATCATCGGTTCTGTAATTGATCACATGGGTGCAGCTGGTATTTATAACTACCTTTTTCTATTACCCACTCTGTATTCCCTTGGCCTTCAGCAAGCACCTCAGTAAGTTTTGGTTCTTTACCTGGTGGGGTGACCCATATCTTCCTTTCTGAAGGTTCTGGGTCATTTCTCATACTGCCTGGATTGAGTTGTTAAAGATTCACATTGATCTTGATGGCAGGGCAGGATAATAGTAGTAGGGGCCCTAAGGGATCTCTTCCTCTCCAAATATATTCTTCCATTCCTCCATGATGAAATAATAGTCCAACTTCCTGTTGGTACTTTGGATCAATCACACCCAGCAACATTATAAGTGCCTTTTTGGCTTGTTTTCTCAGAAGTGTGACCAGGAGGAAGTCTTACATTCCAGGTAAAGTAGAATCATTACTGTGCCTCCTGGTGCAAGCCTTCTCTACTCTGGAACTAAGACTGCTAGGCTGGCAGAGCATAAGGCCATGGGAACACAAAGCAAAAATCTTGCTAGTGGGTCACTGGTGGTGATGTTGAGTGATGTCATTCCCACTTCTACTTCTTGATTCCTGGCTATGGAAGAAATCATACCATATGATGGATGCTGATCCAAAGCATGTACAGTTTTCTGGAGAACCTTCCATAATCCTTGCAATGTGTTGTCACCTAGTTGGTATTGTAATTATATCATCAAAAAGTCATTTCTCCTCTCGGTCAATCAACCAGGAACATGGTAAGATCGATGATTTCCACAAATATGAGCTCATTGCCTCACTTCTTTGGCTTTAGTGTGTGTTCCTTGGTGAGAAGCACTGCTTTGGAGAACACCAATGATGGTAGATGAGATATTCTGAAGTCCACAGATGGCATTTTGGCAGAAGCCTTATATGCAAGGAAGGCAAATTCATACTCAGGTTAAGCATCTATGCAGATGGAAACAAAATGCTTCCCTTTCCCTGACTGAAGTTGTCTAATATAGTCAACCTGCCACCAGGTCATGGTCTGATCACCCTGCAGGACAGTGTCATATCAGGGACTCAGTGTTAGTCTCTGCTGCTGGTATATTGGACATTCAGTAATGGTTGTAGCCAGATCAGCCTTGGTGAAATAAGTCCTCTTCTCTGAGTTCATGCATAACCTCCATCCCTGCCACATGGCCACTTTTTCCATGAGCCATTAGGCAATAGCATGTGTGGCTAAAGATAAATGTTGACTGCTACCCACAGAATGAGTCATCCTATTCACTTGTTTATTAAAGTCTTCTTTTGCTATAGTCACCATTTTGTGAGTTCTTACATGTAACCCAAATATCTCTGCACCCTTTACCCATATATAGAGTCTATCTACATACCTGTTCCTCACATATCTTTGTCTCAAATTTTCCAATGGTATTCCTTTCAAGTCATTCACCATTTAGCCATACCATTTACTACAGCCCATAAATTAGAATATAGTTGCATATTTGGCCATTTTTTCTTCCAAGCAAAATGTATGAACAGGTGTACTGCCCAAAGTTTTGTCCACTGTGGAGATTTCCCTTCACTACTCTCTTTCAAAGAAGTCCTGGAATAGGGCTATAATGCTGCAGCTGTCCAATTTTGGGTGGTGTCTGCATAACATGTGGAACCATCAGTTAACCAGGCCCTAGTCTTGTTTTCTCTGTCAGCTGGTCACATGATATGTTCCATGTGGCCATCAATACATGCTGGGGGTCAGAAGACAGGAGTAGGAACCATGGGTGTTTGGGCAACTTCTTCATATGACTTAGTTGTGCCTTTCAGATATGTTCAGGTCTTATTACATGTGAAACAAGTATATTAACAAAATAAGAAATATATGCTCATGACATTTAACTGATCACATAGTCATAGCTGGTATTTCTAACTACCTTCTACTACCCATGCTTGGTTCCACTGTCCTGCAATAAGCATCTTAGCAGGTCACAGTTTGTCTTAGTTACTTTTCACTCATTGCCGAGACAAAATACCTGATGCCCAAAATTAGAGAAGGAAAGGTTTATTCTTACAGTTTCTTGGGAGTTTCAGTCCATTAGTTGGCTCCAAGCCAGCATGGTATGGAGGAGCTGCCGTTCATGGTGGCTGTAAGCCACAAGGCACGCTGGCGAGAGAGAGAGAGAGAGAGAGAGAGAGAGAGAGAGGGCAGAAGGGGAAGACCCACCTTCCCTTACACTGTGTCTCAGCTCCACCCCTGGGTGTGTGTCAATCCCAGTGCTAGACAACAAACTGAACACAAGTACTAGACTCAGCCCCATCAAAAGTATGAGGATTTGGGGGTACATAGTATTACCCAATACACAATTCTTTACCTGGAGAGATAGTCTTCACATTTAACTATGCAGTGGCAAGTTTCTGAAATTCAGTACTTATGCAGCATCTTTCATTTGAAGATTTTTTTCCCAAAAATTGAAAATCTCTGATGCCTTGAAGAGAAATGAAATCACTTCATTTTTGACAAGTTGTTTCCCTTCACATTGATGTCATCTACTACATAAATCTCTTGACCCTTGCATTCTTAACTGCACTGAACAGTATATATAGAAATAAAAGGTAGGCAGATCCATGTATTTCTCATCAGAGAAGTGTTCCATGGTGTTTACTCTAAAAGGCATTATACAGTTAATAACTTTAATTAAGCAAAAATAAATCCCTGGACAAAGAGATTATTAGTAGACATTAAATGTCAATGAAAAAGTAGCAATAAAACTGAAAACACAGTTTTTTCCAATTACCATATCTGAGGACATCGTAGCACCATGACTTTCTACATTACCAATCACCACGTAGAATATATAATTTGATAATACACAAAAAATGAATAAGAATGACAGCACTAATAATAACTAATTTGCATTCACTGAGTTCTCCTGAAGTGCCAGGCTCTGTATTATATACTTTGCAATATACACTACAACATAACTCTAACCACAATCTTATGAGACCAGTGCTATTATTTGAGGGCATTGATTGACAAGATGGGTTTAGAAAAAGAACTTGCAATGATTCTAACCCAAGTATCCATGACTCCAAACCTAGGTCTTCTAAACATTACATATTCTATCCAGAAATATTAAGGAATAATCATTGAAGAGATATTTGTATGTATATTATAAGAATTTTAAAGTTAAAATATTTTAAAGATTGTAAAAGTTTTCATATATACCCTTAACTAAAAAGTTTCACATATACCCTTAACTAAAAAATTAATATTAGCTTCTCAAAATGTACATATAATTTTTTTATTTCTCCTGTTGCTTTAATATTCTGTGGATCATGTTTATTTAACCAAGCAATGTTACTTTTTTTCAATCAGCAAAACTGTTGCTTTGCTAATATAGTAGAAGTTTTTTCCACAGGTAGTTAAGTTCTGAGAATTACTTATGACTTTAATACAATCCTTCTTAACCCACTGCAGCACAATACACATGTATAGGATATGCTATGTACCCCCAAGTCCTCATACCTTTGATGGGGCTGAGTCTGATGCTTGTGATTAGTTTGTTGTCTAGCACCAGGATTAATGACGTGACTGCTACACCCGCCCAGGGGTGGAGCTGAGATACAGTATAAGGGAAGGCGGGTCTTCCTCTTGCTTGCTTCCCGGCTTCCGCCCTCTCTCTCGCC
>RJWM01013174.1:0-54223 GCA_004363535.1 Dasyprocta punctata | reverse complement strand
GTTTCTGATCTTCTTTTCCTCTTCAAAGTCTGGATGCAATATGTGAAAGATTTTCTATTACAGGGATTTCAGTGTACTGTTTGATAAAACTAAGTATTTGCTCATTCAGGCAAACTCTGCATTCTACTTTGAAATTTAAGCAGTATAAAAACTCTTCCAGGAGAGAAATATCTTGAATTGAGTGTCAGGTCAATTTCATAAATATTTCTAGCAAGACAGCACTGATTTCTTAGTTTGAACTCATTGAGAAGCTTTCATTTTTGACTCCATATGAGTTTTATGAAAAATCATGCAAATTATAAAAACATTGGAAGAAAACAATCTGGTCCTTCACATTGTAGATATAAGTGATACCTTTATTTGGTTAGGTAGTAGTCAAATCTACTAAAATTTCAATAACGGTCTGAAATAACTTCAAAAGTATACATTTGTTAATTAGATAATTTTATAGCAGGGCACATATAATTTTAAAGGTTAAGTCAAATTAATATGTAAAAAATTAAATGGATCTTGGATCTGACCCACTTTCATTTTGAGAACTTGTTTCTGTGGTGCAACTGAGCATAAATAATGTGGCTCCTGATCAGACATGTCTTATTATTGCAGAATTGTTCTTATACTCTCTAAGGGGCAAGGTAAAAATCCTCCATCTGGTTGCTACTATGATCCTGAAATGACTAAAATACAACCTTTATTATTGTCTACTACTTAGAAGAATAAAACTTTTTAAAATTATGTCACCGAGTGAAAAGCATATACAGGAACAGTGTGTGCAAATGAATAGCATCTCTGGGTTCCCCAGGGGTCTAGTTTTTGCTTTTAAGTCCACCCTAGTCCTAGAACTCTTCTAGTGATAAACTAGTTTTGTAAATGATTGCATATTATGACATGTAAATGAAACTACTTGCTATTTTCTTTTTCTGAATCTGTGTGTGTTGTGTGTGTGTCTAAACGGACTTCTGAGAAAACTAGTTTCTGTATAATGAGATACATTCCTCATCCAGGGGAATGAGGAATTCAGTCTGGAGAGTGCACCAGAATGCACGGATCAAAGATTTGCAAAACTTGGATGGGCACATTAAGGCTCAACACTCTAGTAATGGCTAGGCTGGGAGATTTTCAGTTTGTTTCAATGTCTTGCTGAGGAGCCACTGATTAAAATTAACTTGAAGAAAGTTAAAGACACATGACAGCCTAGTAGATAGGGTAGATCGAACAATCACCTGTAGGTTCAGAGAATTATAAGTTGTCAGGAAATTCTTGGCATTGTGGGAGGATGAAGTGTATATTGTATGATAATGTACTAACACACAAAGAGCTTGAAAATATTTCAGCAAAAGTAGGTACATTCTTGGCAGAAAATGACGGCATTTGGCACCAATCTCATAGGCATCAGAGAAAGAATGAAAGCATAATCATTTCAAATTCTCATTTTTTTAAAAGATATGTTTTTTAAACATCGATTTAGAAACCATAGGTCCTATTCTTCTAATGCTTTTAAAATTTTATCACACTTTTAGAATGTATAATGTTCTGATGAGATTTAGGCTCAATCAATATCTGTATCCATTTCTTAAAGAGGTATGAGTCTTCTCTTCCTTTCAATTCTTCTTCACCAAGTTTACCACCTCTCTTTGTCAACTGAGCTGGATTCACTGTTCCTAGTATTTTATTGTGTCTTGTTTTGGTATTGTATATAAACAATTACAGTGCTTTTTCCATATCTATGAGTTCAACCAACTTATTTGGAAAAAAGCCACCTTTTGTCATTATTTCTTAAAAGATGCAGTATAAAATTATTTGCACTTTATTAGGTATTATAAGTAATCAAGAGATGATTTAAAGTATATAGGAGATTGTATAGTTTATATGCAAACAGTGTACCATTCTGTCTGAAACTTGAATACATTCAGATCTTGGTATCTGCAGGGGCTCTGGTACCAGTTGCAAGTGGATGCTAAATGGTGAATCTATTTTGAAAGTAGATGTTACTATAAATTTGCTTACTACTCTTTTGTATATTTTATACTATGTAGTGACCTTTATTGGACTCATCTCATATTTGTTTGATGTTTATCCTCAAGAAAGACTTTCAGAGATTGTTTAGATTGGCAGACACTGAGGTTTTGCTTGCCTGAATATATAATTAGATTCTTTTTCACTCAAATGGCAGTTTGACTGAGCATAGGATTACAGGTTTAAAATTCCCTGCCTTTTAATTTGAAAGATATGAATTACTTACCTTCCAGTATTGAGTTGTGTTCATAAATTATGTTGATGGGAGTCTGATTTTTTGGAATTGCTTGTTTTCTTGCTTAGAATGCTAGTTTTCCTTCGAAATCCCTTAGAATTCTATTTATCCTTTACGTGCTAAAAATTCACAATGATGCATGTAACTTTACCTATTTGAAGTATTTCGTTTAGTGCTTTATTTGAAGAACATACTTTCTTCAGCTCTCATGATGTTTTCTTGGTATTTGTCTAATTATATGCCCTCTGACATTTTCTCTTTTCTCTCATTCTGAATGTCTGTAATCCAGATTTTGGAATTTCTTCATATCACTGAGATCTATACTTACATTTTTTCTCTTTCCATTCATATATTTTTATGTGAGATGGTTTCAGCTGAATGTTTCATCTCTTAACTTACTGTATAGCATGTATTTCTGCTATTATTGCTCATTTATTGATATTTTCACATCTTTTGTTTTAATTCCAAGAGCTCTTGTAGTTTCTTTATATAGACAGTTCCTTTCTATATTTATTGCAAGTTGTTTTGTTAATTTTATTAACTCTTTCCTTGGGAGAGGTTCATTTTTTGTTAATGCCTTGCTTCTCTATTATTGACTTTCTTAAAATGTTGAGAGTTTCTTGCTGCTTACATCTTTGTATTTGAGAATTACCATTCATGTTTCCTTTGTATCACCAGAAGCTACTAAAGTTTCTCTCCCAATTATGAGAGTTCTCATCACTCCTGGAAGTGGGAACTAGGACTCTTCTGATATTCTTTGGTAGCCAACTGTTTAAACCTACATAGCACAAAACATGAAAAAAGGGAAGAAAAAGGCTAGGCTGCTTTTCCTTAGGGGAGCTTCCAAATAACTCCTTTCTAAATGTTTCAGAGGTTTTGCTTAATTCTTGGAATTGTTGAGATTGGTTTAGAGACTTTCAAATCTACCTTGACAACAGGTTTTCCCTACATGAATTCTAGCCTATAATTTCATCCTTTATTTTGCTGAAGACTTCATAGGATGTGCTCTCCATTTCTCTAAGATTCTTCAAAATCTGTGATTCAATGATTCTACTTTTCATTGGCCTCCCAAAAATAGTTTGCTCTTTTCTGCGATTTGGAATGAGGAGGAGGATATGAATATATACTCAGCCTACCCTATTTCCAACATCATCCTTATGAGAATTTAAGAAAGTGAAATTTATTTCCCCCAAGTTCATGGGAAACACTTTAAGAGTTTGTCTAGCTTTCAGTGCAAGGTTTTACAAATACGGTCAAATGGCAGCCCACAAGGTATCTAGGACCATAAATATTTTCTTATGTCTTATTACAAAACAATGAGATAAAGAAAAGGTGTCTTCAATTCTTTTTTTGACCTTGTACCCTGCTATATTGGGATTTTTTTCCTAGCAATGTTCTCATTATACTGAAGTTTCACCACAATAAAAGTGAAATCTCCTTCCAGTTTATTGTAATTGGTTGAGATATTAATTTTTAATGGAGTTCTTGTGAGGACAAGGATACATCCTTTGGGATCGTGTGGTGGTTTTATCCTTAGAAAAGATGAAGTCATTTTGAATATAGAACATTCCTTCACATGCTTAATGGGATCATTGACCAATAACTCTCCATTGATGACCTGACTTGACTTCAGTGCTAAGTTGTCTGAAATACATGCAAGACTGTAACACTTACTTACAACTCTGTTTTCAGAAATAGCATCATTACATGTTAACTCCTGGATCATGCACTTTTGGCAGTGGATATGGAGTAATTTCAACAATGCAAATTCTTTTTTATTATTATTATTTTATTTGTAATATTTCCATCCAATTCTTTCTTAGTTTTTATTACTCTGCTGGAATTACCTATCTCATAATGCATACTGTCTAGACTTCTTTTTAAATTCACAGTTACAGAGAGAGCACAGAAATTTTCTGTGTTACTCTATGGGGCTACATAGTAATGAGTGTGTGACCACTGCAGATGGTTGATAGAATCATGTTGAAAATTAACTCCGCAGTATTCATTCTTCCTACCTACCTTTCATGTAGGCTATCCCACAGAGCTTGTGAATTTATATGCTGCCTATCTTTCAGCAACTTTTTGTATTAAAATATCACAATTTTAAAGATTATGTAGGCCACTAGAAAGTTGGAAATTTCAAAATAATTTCAGAAATCAGTATAGTTTTCAATTTAATTAGGTGCTGCCACTATCCTTTATAATAAATAAAACTAATTTAGTTCTTCCTTATAGGAACATAGAACTACAGTATAAAAATATAAATATTGCTTATTTAGCAATTGATTCAATGATACTGGATTAAACTGTGAGTGATAGAGATCAATCAAGAAATAATACTTGCTTCTCTAAAGCAAATTTAACTTTGACCTTCAATCCAGTTCAACCAGAACACATGTGCTTCTTCTATATACATTGACTTTTTAAGGTTCGGTTACTTCTTAATACACAGGAGTGGTGTTATTACCTTATTTTACTAATAAGATTGAAATCTCAGGGAGCTCATTCAAGTCATACAATCAGTCATTAGTAGGCTTTAAGGTTAAAACTCAAATCTGGCAGAAATGCAGACAACTCCAAAATGGCTCAAAAATTTAGTAAAATCTATAAAATTAAAACAAGCAAGCAAGCAAAACAAAGCAAAGAGAAAGAACAGTTGTTGTAGTTCACACCTGAAGGGTTTCCCAAAGACTTGTGTATTGAGAGCTTGATACCCAATGAAGCTGTGCTCAGAGGTGAGTCCTAGAAAGATGACAGGATAATGAAGATGCTGAATGTACCAATGGATTAATTCATTGATGATTTTTGAGCTGAATGTGCTATTAGAAGTAAGGTCCAGTTGGAGGAAGTAGTTCACCATTGGTATAACTTGGTAGAGGAGGTCTTGTCCCCTGTTCTTTAGCTCTGTTTGCCTTGTGTTCACCATGAAGTGAGACACTGCTCCCTGTTGTGATTTTCAGCTTCACCACAGGCTTGGAAGCGATGGAGCCAAATGATAATGGACTGAAATCCCTGACACTGTGAGCCAAAATAAACCCTTCCTCTGTTAGGTTGTTCTTCTGAAGTGTTTCTGTCACAGCAATGGAAAACTGACTAACACAGAAATGTCCCATGATTCAGAAGTATGGAGGCTGGATTACAACAATAAAGAAATCTCCAGGGTGCCACTGGTGTTAAGATTCCCGAGCACAATTAAAGAGAAATTTCTGATCTCTTTCTCATATAATTTAAAGCCAGTGATTTACTGAATTTAATCAAACTTGAAAAAAAAAAGTCCAAATAAGGAGTGAATAGTACACACGTGTAGTCCCAGCTACCCTGCAGGCTCAGGCAAGAGGGTGAGGCCATAAGTCAGAGCCCAGCCTGGGAAACACATGGAGACATCATCCCAAAAGAAAAAAAAAATACTAAAACAAAATGTCCAAACAAAACTTGGTTTCAAATTAGATTGATTCAACTCATCAAACTTGAAATCCAATAGAAGAAAGCTAATGATTTTTCCATGATATTAAAATTGTTTTCACTTTAGTCACTAATGTTCCTTTTTACACTGTATAATAAAATGTTATTAGATAAGTGATGAAAAAGACAAATATAAGCTATGTTCTTAGAAAAGGATCTAGTGAACAGAAACAAATACAGAGATGTTCTAACTGTTAATTGTCAATCATGAAATGTAATGTTGTCAATGTACATAAAAAGAAGATAATACCTGTATATGGATGAAGAATTTTATTAGAGGCATAAACATTTTACAAAATTCATATTGAAATGCTGTAAGTGAAGCATATGATATGTAAAATAAATTCATCTCATGTGTTTACTAACTACAGAGAGATTGGCAAATTCAAAGATTGTTCAGGAGAAATGAAACACAGAGAGAAAAACAACAAAAAAATGGAATAGAGTATTAAGGTATATGGTACAAAATCAAATGATCTAACATGTGTGTAACTGGTGTCCCAGAAAAGAGAGAAAGAATGAGGTGGAAGAAATACTCAAAGAGATATAAAAAAATTTCCAAAATTAGTGAAAGACACTGAAGAAGTTAAACTAACCCTTTTTCAGTGGAGTCTAGGAAAGACAATTTCTGCCTAGGTATATCATGGCCTAACTGCTATAAACCAAAAATAAAAAGAAAATCTTAAAAATAGATCAAAAAAAAAAAAAAGAAAGAAAAAGAAAATTACTTTCAGTGGAACACTGATAAGAATAACGGCTGCTTTCTTATTAGAGACAATGAAGTCTAGAAAAGAAGAGCATAAGATCTTTAAAATGCTAAAAGAAAAATCATCAACCCCTAATTTTACATCTTATAAAGATAACCTTCAAAAATGAAGGAGAAATTGTTTCAAAGAGAAACAAAACGAGTTGAAAGAATTTATCTTTAGTAGATCTCCACCAGAAAAAATATTGTAAAAAAATTTTTGGACTAGAGAAAAATTTTGCCACATGGAAGTCAGAATCCAAGGGAAAGAAGAAAAAAGCACCATAATGGTAAAATACATAGATAAATATTTTAAAGACTGTTGTCCCATGTATTCAGCATTGTCCTGAAATTCTTATAAATGAAATGAGGCTAGAAAAAGAAATAAATTCATACAGATTAAAAAGAAAGAAGTATTATTATTCATAGATGGCATATTTGTTTGTGTAGATAAATTTCATGTAACATATTAACACATAGTAGATTAGTAAGTATACATAGCAAAGTCTCAGAACACAAGATTAATATTTCAAAATCAATTATATTTCTGATTATAAATTTTAAACAATTGAAACATGAAATTATAAAAAAATATTTTGAGAGTTGGGAGCATTCAGTGGTAGAACACTTGCCTGTCATGTATGAAGCCCTGAGCCAAATTCACACCACTGCAAATATAAATGAATAAATAAAATAGCAAATAAGAATCTATGAAAGGATAAGCAAGCTATAAAAAATACTGAGAGAAATTTTAAAGTATCTCAACAAATACCATATCCATAGAAACTCTTATTGTCTCCAAAATCATTTATAGATTTGATACAATTGCAATAAAAATCTCAACAGAATTTTTCAAATGAGTCCAAAAATACATAGTACCTAAAATAATTAAAACAATATCAATAAGCAACAAAATTGATGGGTTTACACTACTTGCTTTCAAGACTGAATAAATACCACAATAATCAAGTCAGTATGCTATTGGTATAATAATAAAAAATTGATGCGGCAATAGAAAACCCAGAAATAGGAATGTACATACCTACAGATGATGTACAAATACAAGATATATTTCTATCTGAACACAGTGGCAAATCAATCTGTTAGGTGAGAAAAATTCTTTAGAAACAATTGATATATAAAAAAAAACCCTGGATATACACTAAAGAAGAAATTGAACCTAACACTATCCCATTCAATGAACAAACATTATTGGGAGATAGATTATGAACTTAAATACAAGAAAGATAATCATAAAGCTTTTAGAAGAAAACAAGTAAGACTATCTGAGATTCTGTGGTATACAAAGATGTATTAGACTGAATTCAAGACATTACTGATAAAAGAAAACTTGGATTTCACCAAAATTACAAATTTCTGCTCATTATATGGAAACAAATAGATAAATTACAGATTATCACTTATACTTCATGAAAAACTAACATCACAGAGATATAAAAATATTTAAAATTTAACCATGAAAAAAGGTAAACAGCCGAATTTGTAAAATGAGCAAAAAAGTCTTCATCAGACACTTTGCAAACGAGTTGAAGCAGTTTGTGCAGGATGAGGCTGATTATCATAATGAAAGATACTCAACATCACCAACTATTAGGGAGGTACATTGAATCTCCCTGGAAGGGTTAAAAGAATAACAATAGCAAATACTGACCAGAATATCCTGTGAGACAAATTCTGAGTCTCTGTTGTCAGTAATATAAAATGTTACAACTATTTTGGAGAATGCCAGTTTCTTTAAAAATTGAAGATATAAGTCATATATTAAGTCCTAGGCATTTATCTAAGTGGCACGAAAACATCTCCACACAGAGTTTTTATAAGAATATTCAAAGAAAATCTGTGAACAACCTTAAATCAAGATCTGGGAAAGTGGATAAGCAAATTGTGTTTATGTTCACAAATTAAATGTTACTCTGTAGTGAAAAGGAATGAAAAGAAATACATGCAACCCCATGACTGAATCTCAAAAATATATTTTGAACAGAGGTAGAATACATACAAAATATTGCCATATTTTCAAGGATAGGTAAAAATAACCTACAGCAATGGAAATCAGTACAGTTACAGTGAGGTTTGACTAGAAAGGAACATCAGGCACTGGAGTGCTTGAAATGTTTTATAGTTTATTTTTGGATGGTGTTACATGGTGTACACGATCGTCAGCATTCATACAGAGAACATGTAGAATGTGCATATTTTCTTGTAATTTTAAAAGTCACACAATATTTGAAAATACCAAGGCATGAGAAACAATAGCAATGATTTATTATGAAGCATTGTGAACACTTGGATTCATCTAAGTGGGTTTTAGAGCGATGGGCTGGTTATGAGTATAGGATTTGCTGGAGCTGTGGTAGAAAGAAAGGGTTAGGTCAGCACCACCTGTTTCTGGCACTCTTCTGACTAGACACCAGATTGCCTCGTGGCTCATTCCAGCTTTTTTTGAGCACAAGGAAAGTGGCAGCAATATCAGGGAGCCGTATGTCGACAAGATGGACACCATATGTTCCACTCTCGTTTCGTAGTTGTACTCATCTGTCTCTTTCCTTTGTCCTTTTAGCATCTGAAGTCTGGTGACCCCAAGAAACTCAATGCAAGAAGATACCATGAATGAAAAGTTAATATTTTTTATCGGACACAAAAGACAGACTTAGACGTTCTTATTCTCACTAGTGGTCCAACAGCTGTTACTTATCAAATTGTCATTAAACTTTCAAGTATCTCTGCTTAATAAGGAAATTTGTGAAAACTGATTGAGTATTGCACATATTGTTTAAAGGTGCCATTTACACATGATAGTGATTATTAGTAAAGCATCTTAAATGTCTGAAAAAAGCCAGGGGTAACAGAGCTTTTGGAAAAGAAACAAATTAGCACTTGAAGACACTTAAATTGGGAAATGATATTTTTAAGGCAGGATTGTGGTGAATTACTGAGCTATGTCTTTAGCTCCTTATAATGACCAGATCAGGATTTAGATATGAAATAATTTTTGTATAACTTGAGACTGTGCAACATGAGATTTTAAAGACCCTAACTGCTGAATATGAAACGCGTACTTCCGTTTTCTTTCTGTTCCTTTTGTGTGATTTCAGGAAAATTGATTAGCAAAACTTAGTGCTTTTGGCCATGGGCATGTGTTTACAATCTCTTATCCCGGAGATATTTGAAATGCCTGGAGGATGTGGGCAGCAAGGTTTCTGTGTGAAGGGTGGTATTAGTAAGGATGGACAGAGGGGTGCCAAGTTTGAAAACTGGTTTTGTGGGTTGGACTTAACAGTGTTTAGGAATTTAATTTTAAGTGAATCTCAGAGCAACATTAGTCTGTCAATTAAAAATTTTTTTTTTCAAACTCCTTGGAACTGTCCCTTGTTTGTGAAGCTAATTTCTGTTCAGCTGCTAAAAATTATTGCTTGTCTTTAGAACTACTTATTGTAGGAATAAAAAATGTAATTTACCTGTGAGAAGCAGAAAGTGTATGCAGCTTTAATATCATTAACGTTCCACTCTTTCAGAAGCTTCTAGAAAGTAAAGAACAGTCTGCATCAGTTTTCCTTTCTACTGCGACATTCAGTGTGGGAAATTTAACTCCTCCAAAAGTCTTAGGAAATAGCTTCTCTCTCCTACCTTATACATAAAAATTGCTTCCTTTCCTCATTATTTTATCATTTTATCCAATTGCCTACTCTGTCTCTCTAACTCCTACTTTTTTTCAGCCCACACTAACTTTCAACTTTTTGATGTGTGTGATTGTAACTATTTATAATGTTCAGCTTTGAATCAGTGTGTTCTTTGGTGGTTACAAAATATGCTGCACCCAAGAATAATTAGTGAAAAAGAGTAATGCCTCATGAAATAAATATTATTTGGAGAAGTAGTAATGAGGCCTTTGAGGAAAGGTTTTCAGGTCTTAGTTGCAATTAACATTTGATTGTGATTCAAATAAAAGCGAGTAAACATGTTAAGCACCTGGGAAAGATATGGATATATGACATCTGAGTATTGCACCATATTGCTCTATTCTTAATCTTTAAAAAGCAGTGTTCTTCTTTTGCTGTATTCACTAGTAGCATGCAGTTCTGCTAGGGGACCCAAGTATAGAAGACTCTGTTCTCTTCTCCCAGGCCCTACAAACTTTCACACAGTTCACCCTGGCTTTTTGTGAAAAGTTGTACTTGCTAAAATGTTGGGAGTAGAATAACTGGTTTTGTACTTACAAAATTAGAGTGAGTTTATTCATACTTTGTCACTCAACCTGATAATTGTCCTTTTATTTATTACTCATGAACATCATGTGTGTGTATGCGGGTCTTTAAAATCACTGGTTACTCATCTGGTTGCCAAGGAAATTTGAAGTCAACTACAGGTTCGTTTATTCATTTTCTGTCAAAGTTTGTTTATTATTCAAGGTTTTTCTTCCTCTTGAGTTACTTTTATATTCCCCAAAGCTTGATAGTTCTCAGAGTGAAGTTTGAAACTCAGCTGTTTTGTTGCTTACTTACTAAAATCTTAGACCTGAGTAAGAATGGTAAAGTCTGCTCACCCTAAATTCAGTCAGGCTGGTTCTCAGAGTACTTGAAGTCTGGTTAGGTGCTCACTGAGTTCGTGCTTCCTTGTAATTCTTGCCAATGCCTTTTAACTGATGATACTTAAGCTACCTGGAAGGAGTGTCTTTCAAATATGAGTGCTTCTTGCTTTGGTTTGACTTATAACAATCCAGAAGTATTTTGAGTGCTACTTTCCTGATGGTGATTTTGATCCACTTTTTCTACATCACCTTTTGTTGCTGTGAAGTGTGGCAAATATACCTTGAGATGCACTTTATAAACCCAGTATATGCTATATTTAGCCGTATTTAATTTTTGTGTAATCAGTACGCTTTTCTTCTTTCTTATGCATCAGGCAACTGCAGGAATATGTTTTGAAGAGAATATAGTGCATATCATAGTGATATACATGGATTATGATATAATCCCTTCACTCTAAACTTGTAGTAAAATGCTGAATTAACATGACTAATAAATAATAAGGATGTAAATGTTCTTCATTAACATCACTGTTAGAAACTTTTAAAAAATACTGATCTACTTATGTTACAGCATTAGTTCTTTTTTTTTTTTTTTTTTTTTTTTTTTTTTTTTTTTTTTTTGTGGCACCAGGGATCAAACTCACAACCTGGCACCTGCCAGACAGGCGCTTAAGTCACTGAGCCAAACTCCCAGCCCTAGTTTTTTGAGACAGGGTCGCACTATGTAGCTCAGACCGGCCTTGCACTCGTGTTGTAGCCCAAGCCAGCCTCGAACTCACAACACTCCGCCTACCTCAGCCTCCAGCATTAGTTCTTAAAAAGAAAGAAAAGTAAGTAGGGACAGTTTTGTCCCTGGGGTGCTGACAATGTTTTTGGTTGTCACAATTGGGAGGAGAGACGTTGATGGTATTAAGTGGGCAGAGATCAGAGATGAGATGCTGTTAGACACCTTATAGTATACAGAATGATAGTACTCACCCTCTTCCCTGGCAAAGAATTATCCAACCTGAAATAACAAGGAGGATGAAATAGAGAAATCCTGCAGTAAAGTCTATATCCCAGAGAAATGTCTTCTTTTTTTGTTTTTTGGGACAATAACAACATTAAATACAGTGTCAAAGAAAGAAAACTTGGCCCATAAGTGCATTGCCTTGTTGTAGCCACATCTATTTCTATGTTAACCTTTGATTCATTATTTGACATTTTTACTTTAGTACAGTGTAAGATTCATACCACTTTTGATTTTGGTACAGTTTGATTGTTCTATACTTTAGGAAACAAAGACAAAAGATTCAGGCATCATAAGCATAACCCGTTTGAAAGATAGAGTGAAACTTTTGGGCTTCTCTAGACTTTTCTAAGTTGTGATTGCATTAAATCACATAATATCCTATTGAATAATTATTTTAGAAGTTACAAAACAACTCAGCCAGAAGGCTTTCTCACAGTGATAGAAGACATTGTGAACAAGTAAGATTAGATGTTTCTATATAATTATATAGAGATGGTTTTACATCACATTCAGTATTAAAAGTTAAGGCAAAACTTTGTTTTAGTGCATTTTGTGTCAAAAATGTCCTTTATGGTGGTGGTGTAACTCAGCAGTATAATGTTTGCCCATCATGTGTAAAGCCTTGGGTTTGATTTTGAGCACCCACTAAACAAATATACACCTGAAGAAGTCACTGTACTGATCAGTGGATATTTTACTGAGCTGTACATCTACACGTGCTGTGAGAGGTGGAGGTGTGAAAGGTGGGGGGGCCTCTGGAGGGTGCAACTCTTTCTAGGGCACTGTCCTCCTGGGATCGCCTTCCTAGCTGCATTGGTGTGAGTAACTTTGTCCCCAAACTTGCTTTCCACCATGATATTTCTGCCCTAGGACCAGCTGACCACAAAGAAAACTTAAATTAAGTCTCTTCTTTTTTAAGTTGTGGATATCAGATATTTTGTTACATGGAATAGCTGGCTAACATACACATTAGAGGAAAAAATGTAAAGATATTAACAACGGCAATAGAACAGCATAAGAAAAGTTATAAAACAATGTTCTCAAAGAAAGAAATCTATAATAAAAATAATTTAATGCTATGAAGATTATTAAAATTCTTGTCAAAGTGGACCTTTATACAAAAGGTGGAAAGAACTAGTTAAAAGAAATATCTTATTTTGATATATCCTTTAAGTTTATGTTGCAGTTAATTGTAAGTCTGTTGTATAATTATTCACTACTAGATTAAATTATATTGGAGCAACATGTTTCTGCTTGCTGTATGTAAGTGACTGATTGCTGCATGATCTTTGCTTTCACTCTGTGATGAAACACACAAATACACAAACACATGCACAGTGACATAACCTTTCTGCCCGAAACAGAATTCAGGATGTTACTACTTTTGAAAATGAAAACAACAAAATTATCTCAATGCTGGGAAAGTATTCTTTATAACAAAGTTAACAGCTCACAAAATGTAATATAAAACTAGGCAAAATTTTCACAGTGTCTATCTTACCTCCTTATGGCATTATCAGATTTAGTTGTCTTTCTTGTTCTCAAGATTTACATCTCACTTACTTTTGATTATTTCTAAATGAAGTTTATGCTCAAATGGTGAAGACACACTACTGTATAGACAATCAAAGAGATGTGCCATAGGAAATCAAGATTATCTTCAAAAATAAACTCTAGAAAATGTTTCGAACAAGGCCAGTCTTGCTAGAACAAATACACAGGCTTTGCACTGAATACTTTAAAAACAATAATAACACATTTTTGGATGTGTCAGTTGTGATTTTTTAAAAAATCATGCAAGTGTGTGCCTTATAATATTTATTATGGTATGTTTCTTCTTGGAAATGTTACTAGGCCAAAGGCTGCTTTTTATTCCACCCAAAAGCCTACTTGCATACCCACACACACATGTGGCATTTAGAAAGGACACTTCTTTTGTAACTAGACCAACATGTGATGCCTTGGAAATGTCCTTAGATATTGATTTCAAAAAAGGGTATGGCTCTGCTTCAGGTCCCTGGAAGCAGTAGAGGGAGTCTGTGTTGAAGATCTTATTTACTCAACCAAGCAGAATTATGCTACTGAAAACAATGGCCACATTTCACATCCATAGTATGATGGAAAACAGTAGAATCAAGAGATTTGGATGTAGAACTAGAGATTTGTCTCTGATTTGAAAGTAATATTCAAATAGTTTCTAATTATCTACTTTAAAAATATTTCCCTCTTTGCAGTAATAGTTGAAGATTAATAGAGCACACATATTATGTTCTAAAATAATTTTTTCTTTCTGGAAGTGGAGGCATCAATTTTCAATATATAACCTCTTGCCCCATTTAGTCCCCTTTTAAAGCCATTGTGATCTTTCATTCAAGAATCTATTTCCCTCTCTGCTTTGTTTTAACTACTTTTGTTTAACGAAGGGAAGTCTTCATTTGGGCACTCTTTGTCTTGAGTCTCCCTGAACCATTTCCTTTTTGATAACATTTCTGGAATCAATGGGCCAACTCAACTTGTCTATATAAAAACTCAGTTTTTCCACTTCGAATATTTCTTGCACTGTGTATAGCACATACAATACCAGGTGGCATAAAGCTACTCTGATGAAATGAGGTTATAAACCACTTCAACTCATCTCTTTAATATACAAGGCCTACTAATCATTTTTACTGGAATTTATGGTTCGAGTTTATTCTGGCATTTTTCTCTCTTCTTCCTTTCCAAAATAAATTTCTTTATTTTGGTACTGAGACTCAAACTCAGGACCTTGTGCTTGCCAGGCAGGCGCTGTGCTGCTGAGCTATATCCCCCGATTCCAATCCAAATTTATTCTTTCTGTTTGACAAAGTGGAAAAATGTTTCTGTTTGCTATCATTTCCTGTGAATAATGTCACATGTCATTTTACTAGCTAATACATTCTCACCTAAATTTTCTGGCAAGATATGAAGAACCTTGTTCATATTCCTGAAAATATAAAAGACTAAAGTATAAAGGTCACTGTGTCTCTCATCTTCATTAACTAATGTAGTCTTGATGTTCAAACAGAGCTAGTGGAAGTGCAGTCTGTAGATCTTTGCTCAGCCTAAACTGAGAAAAGATCTTTGAGTTCAGCAATCTTCTCAGGCATATATTCACAGGTCTTATTTGCATTCGGAGAAAGAGGGAGACAAGAGAAAGAAGGGAGTTTTATATCTACAAGCCTAAAAGGGCTTTAGAATGTAAGACTGTGTAAAATACAAAAGATGATGTGGTATTGCCGTTCTGGAAATGGTAAAGCCAAATAGTACTTCTGAGCTGTGTGAATTCAGGAACAAGTCCAATTTTTCACATTTTTGATGCCTAATCCAACATAATTTGGTGCAGAATCCAGCCTTGTAAGGAAAATTAGAGCAAAGATGGTATCATGATGATGTGTCAGTGCTATATAGCACTGGGGCCACCAAGATCTGTTCTGGCTAAGGAAATTTTCTCCTTAAAACTCAGTGACCTAATAGAAGCAGACACATAAGACCTACAGCTTGCAGCCAAACACTGGTAGTATCTGAACCAGCACAACTGGCTGGTTTCTCAACAGTAACGCTTCCTGGAAAGTGCCAGAATTTCTTAGAACTGGGAGAAACCCTTCAGGTCAAGTGTTTTTTATTGTTGTTCATTTGTTTGTTTTGCTTTTTGTTTGTTTGTTTGTTTCTTACAATCAGGTAACAGAGACAGGCACATAACTGTGTTGCAAATATTAATGTGCAGGCTGAGGTCAAAAGACATTTGAGTTTTATAGATAAGGAAAAAAGAAGTCAGTGTTGAGTCAATTACATGGAGTAAAACCTGGAAAAAGGAAATTATGTCAATTGGCACATACAGAAACTTTTCAAAATCTCTTTTCTGTGTTTTCAGTGACAAGCGGTCTGTTTGAAGCCAGAAGCCCATGGTAGGTCTATTAGTTTCAGTATGAAATTGTATTTGAATTTCCTGATTCAATACTTTTTAGTAGTTCTGAAACTTTTTAATTTTTCTTTTGTAACTTTTACAAGTTGAATTCCTTCATTGTGGGCCAAATTTGTTGTGTTGGATGGAAAACTACAGATGTGAATGACTCTGTGTATAATTATGGAGGCATAAGTACACCTTTGGATTGTACTGCAGACTTCTCATTCTACCTGACCTTTGGGGAATTTGTTTTCAGTCTGATGGCTCAAGTTCCAGCAGGAAACCTTTTGCCCTGTTTGTTAAACTGTTTTGTTGATTTTCAATAGTGTAAGTATTCCAAGAATAGAAATACTGGACTTCTGTTTTTCTATAGGTGGTAAGTTTACCGAAAGATCACTTAAAATCTCACTTCTTCTTACTGTACGGCATAGGTCATACTCTCAGAGGTCTTTGGTTCTTACCCAGATATTCTGAGTGTGTGTAAGGACTCTAGGATCTATCTCCTCATCAACATGTACCTTGGCACCTTTTCTTAATGAGGCTTCCAGGAGCAAAGTACAGTGAGACACTGGCAACAGGGCTAGGGAAACTTCTTCCCTAAGTGACTCATTCTGTTTGGTCTTGTTCCAAGCAGGCCCAGGATGAAGAGCTAGGTGTCCTAGAGCAAAACACTACTTCAAATTCACCTAGATCATTCACATGACTGGGATGTGAAATTACACTGTACCTCTAGGCAATGGAAATAAGACAAACACAAAACACCCAGCAGTTTAGCCTACCAGGGATTAGCTTTCAAACAGTAGAGGCCCTAAGCTGGTTCCACAAAACCCGAAAAGAAAATCACTCAACAGCTTGATCGACTATGTGGAGAAAAATTCTGTTCAAATTGCAAAATGAATGTGAAATAACTGAATAATCTTTTCAGAATTTTCCAAATGGCTTTGTGCCTTGTACAAATGCTGAGTTTGCCAAAGTCACACAAGAACTCTGTAAGACTGATGAAATATTTCTTTTCAATAAATGTTTCATCTGCTAGATCAAAACACTTTCTTCAAAGGTACAGACAGCATTCTTATGTTCTTACTTTGGTTGATAAGCAAATTAAATGTTTTGAATTTTGAAATTTGAATGGAATAGAAACTCACAAGAACAATAAATTGATCTTTTCTCTTGGAGTTGCTGTAAAATCATATGAAAGTAGGTAAACCCTCTTACAGTAACCAGAAAGTCAAAATAACTTTACAAAATTAATTCTAAACCAATATTTATGTTATTCAACAATGGAAATGCAATATTAGCAAAGTACAATAGAAAGAATAGCTAGTACAATAAAATTGTCTGGACTTTTTTTACCCATAAGGAATAGAAACTACAGAGTTGTTTAATTTAAGAGAGAAAAAGTCTCACAGGCACCCAAAGAAATCAGTTGCAGGACTGAATCTTTCCTTCTCTCAAAACCAACTCCTCCTTCAAGATGTTTCTCTTCTAAAGACCATGTATTTCTGGATTTACTCTCTAATCTGCTTTGATTCCAGTCTTCTCTCTATCCCAAGTGGCATCTTTGCTTATTTATTCAGTATTTGCAAGGCCCAGATGACTGCTTTTGCCCTAATTTTTCATGGGCACAGCTATAAAGCTAACAGATCTTTGGCCATAACCCTCGATGCATCTTGGAATTAATTCCTAAGGAGAGAACTTGATTGGCCAGGACACAGGGGCCATACATTTCTGTTTGTCTGTAGATGAGCCATTTCTGTCTAAACAACCATCTTCTGTGAATTGTGCCTGTGGGCACAGGTGCTTTAAAAATAACTCAAATTTTACAGATCTGATTTCTACTAAGAAATGTAAGGCTTTATTTATTCATTCCTTAAACAAGTATCTGTTGAGAAAGTATTCCAGGCATTATGCTATGTGCTTCTAAATAAGTCATTTTATTGTGATATTTTAATGTTAAGCTTTAAAATTGTTCCCCTTGCATTCCACATAGTTGTCAGTAACTTCATCTTCTGTGAAAAAAACTCTTATTCTTCCACACTACCACCCTACTGCTATAAATATTACAGAATTTTTTTTGAGAGAGAGAGAGAAGTTAAACACCTTTCACCCATCAAGTGCTTGGTCCATGCTGAATGAAGATCAATAGTGAGAAAAAATGCGAAGGATAGGATCCAGGGTTTTTACTTTCCTGATTTCAGTTCTAAATTGTAAATTACCCCTATGTTCTTACCTCAGTAGTGTGCCTCCTTGACAAGACTATTCATGTTTTTTCAGAATTCCTGGAACATGTGTCACTGACACAGACGTTCTGGGTATGAGAGGATTCCTAGTCATTTGTTAAATTTTGTTGTCTGCTTATTGACTTTGTTATTTGTGAGACATGGCCAGAAATGGGAAGACATTTTAGAAATCATAAGGAGTTCCACTAAACCGTTGGATTGAATAGATTTTCAGGTCCAAGTTTTGCAGATAACTTTTTTTTTTTGGATTGTTCTTTACAAATTTTATTTTGAGAATCTTCCAAAATACAGCTATTGCTAAAAATCTAATTTTTTTTCTGTTGTGTTTTATGAGGTATGAAGAACACTTTAAATTTTTCTGTAAAACTTTGATGGGACAGTTTTAGTTTTTAGCCTATTGTTAATCCAGGGGGGATAATGTTGGGGATTTAGGAACATCAAAGAGAAATGGGCTTCAAAGTCTAGGACTGCTACGAAAAAAATCAAAGGCAAAGAAGATTTGTATTGTAGAGTCCCAGGCAAGGGTGTTATAGTATGGAAGTTGTAAAAGAACTTGGCAACCGGCTAAAAAAATTCTTAGCCTCCAATAGTAAGACTTTATCCCTCCAATTCTTTTCAAAACTTGGAAAAACTTGCAGTAACACACTACTGCCAACTGATAAGGTACCATATGCTGTGATTAGTGATTTATGTGCAGTATTTTAGTTAATCTTCATAGACCTCTCATACAACATATATGATTATTACTTCCTTTTTACAGATAAGTGAAATGATATGTTGAGAAATCCAACGTGTCTCAGGCAAAAACTAAAAGAAAACTCAGACGCGAACAAAGAAACTCCAGGCCTATCTGATTCTTTCCTCCCTCTCCCCTTTCCTTCCTTCCTTTTTCTTTATTGCACTGCTGGAGATCAAACCCAAATTTCTGTCATGTTAACCCAGTGCTCTACTACTGAGGCACACTTCCAGCCTAACTACTTCTAAGACCTAACTACACTATACCACTCAGTGACTTCTGCCTTTGGTTAATGAAACAAGGGATTTATGTAACCTCACTAACCTTCAAATCTTATAAGTGAGAAAGGGGTTCAGAAATATGAAAGGACTCTTTTGAAGTTAAACCACTTAGCAGTAGACATGAACCCAATTTTTCTGATTCCCAGTTTATTATCCCCAATATACCAAAGCCCCCTTTATAAATTTCCTAGAAACATTGCTCTTATTCAAGTCAAACTTCTGGCATTTTACAGATTCGAGAATAATTAAAAAATAACTGCAGAGACATGAGTTTTAAGGGGTAAAGTGTTGATTTTTATTTGTAAGGTTTCTTTAGTGTTGATTTTCAATTAATGTTCTAAATATATTCTAGTCATTTTCTTGAAAATTGTTATCATTTTTCTTGAAAATTCCTAAGATTAGTATCTATTGTATATAGAAAAATAATATCAAGTATATTTTCCAAGATGAGAATGTTATGATTATGTATAAAGAAAAAAATAGAATTCTTACAACATACCTGTGAGTAATTAAAGTCAGGAAATTATAATAGAAATTCTAGGAAGTATTGAACTCTGATGTAACTGTTGCTAGTTGCATATGATGTAATATTTTCATTATAAATTATTTAATTATGAACAATAAATTTGTAGACAATCTAGTTCTATTGAGTAGTTTTTGTGGATCAAATCACTCAGACTACCAACATTACCAAAAACACAATTGGGCTTTCAACCTCTCCGTACTTTCTGCATTGATTCATACAGTTTTAACATGTGCATGAACATAGAAAAGTAGAAAAAATTGAAATGTCATTTGTGGAAGACACTAACCAAGTACTATCACCCCTCAGAATTCTAAACAGGACTCATACATTTCAAAAGCGTTCATTTATTAGTTCTCTTATTTAAGCTTTGAGTTATCAAGTACTTATTGCTTGTGTAATTTGCACTAGATGCTTTTCTAGGTATTTCAGTTGCCTCTCATCGCTAAGATATATAACATCTTGGATTTATTCTACACAATTGAGCACTCAAGAAGATATGAAACAATATATACTTACGCTTTTCATTTGCTGATCTTGTGCCTCTAACTGAATTGGTCGCTTGTCAGGCATGGAGGTTGGTCTAATTTGTATCGTAGTACAAGTTCCATCTACATCTAATAAATGGGGAATGTGCTTGTGTTAGTTCTTTTCTAATCTTCTTCTTTGCCATCCTGCTGCCAAAACTAAAATCTTAGAGCTGATAGGGTTTAAATAGACTCTGAAAACAAAGTCTGATTATATTTACTTAATTCAGTAAAATTATACTTTCTCTTCTTTTTTCAAAATGCCATTGTTTCTTCTTTCTAGAAAAGTTCTCTTTCCCTAGTTTTGAGGTCTAAAATGAAATATATCAGTTAAATGAGAATAACATAGTGTTGTACCTAGAATCTCTGGAATCTGGCATGGAAAATTACGTCAGATTGTGTTCACCTTCACAGGAATTTATTGTAGTTATGAAAGTATGGCAATTTTCTGTATCATACATATTGATGAGAGTGGCATTTGGGAAATTTTTTGCATATAATATTCCTCCAAGACCTCTATAATTTTTCATGGTTATTTTTTTCTCTTCATTGGGTGGAGTAATCTCTGTGAAAGGTATAGTGTGACATGCATGGGTAAGGGGCCAAATGCAAAGTGGAAGGTCCTCAGGATGTATTTTAAAATTAAAATTAAAAACCGTGTGTGTGTGTGTGTGTGTGTGTGTGTGTGTGTGTTACAGTTTTAGCCACTGGCCACTGCTGAAATTATTTATTCATCAAACGTATATGGACCCTCTATTATATCCTAAGCAACATTTAGCTCATGATGATGTCTCCTAGAAGATGAGATTCTAAAGCATTGCAGAAGAATATATGATATATTTTCATAGCCATTCCAAAACAAACTTTATTCTTTAAAAAACTGCATCATCCTCGTATGGGTATCTAATATCTAATCTGTTTTGGAATTATGTAGATGATTTTTATGCACCTCTCACCTTGATGAACATCTATTATTTTATTCGCTAAATAATATGTACTTAAAAAAAAACAAGCAAAGCTTTAATATGGCCAAAAGAAGATGCACAAACATGCTAGTGTTTTCTTCAAATATGTTTTTTTTTTTAAACTCTTATTCTTATATTTAACAAAAAGTTGGCAGCCGGAAGTGGAGAGGTTGGAAATGAGGTTTAAAATTGGGTGGCTTTTTTGTTTTCCATATATCTTTAAATTTTTATTTTTGCTTGTTAGCTCTTGAATGGAAGCTTATTTTCATTCCCAAAGTAAATGGAATGTACTTATAATCTGTAGATGAAAAGAGTGTGCATATTACTGGGACACAATGTTCTTTTTAATCTAGTTTTATTTTTTAAGTTTACCCTTGCCTTACTGGTTAATGCATTACTGTTCAGTTCACTGTATCCAGTAACCTATGTGTTCCTCCAAGACGTTGAGACGAGAACACACAGTATGCTGTGTTCCATGTCACTTCAGTCATTATTCTCTTTGACTTTACTTGTATTCTCAAGTCAGTATGTCCCAGATTAATGAGGCATTTGTTCTTAATCAAGGAACTATTTAAGAATACACTTTTAATTTTAATGACTTGTTTATGATTAATTGTTTCGACATGCCCTTCTCATTCTTGAGAATACTTCAAAGCTGCATCCTTTTCCTTGAGCAGTTTTCCAGTGTCTGAGTACTGGTAGTTGCCATGACCTCGTGGTCTCAAGAGACTGACAGAGTTATTGATCTCCTTGAGAAAAGTCATTCATGCAGTCCCCTTAAACTAAAAGTCCCTTGGAAAAATAATAAACTGAACTTTTGAACAGAAATTGAGTGGTTACATTTTATGTATTTTTAATGTTCTCTTTAAACATATATATATATATATATATATATATATATATATATATAATATGATCTTATTGTTTTATGAAGAACAATCTTAGAAATAATTTGCAAAGTAAACACTTTTCCCAAGTAATCTATACTATGCTATTAGTTGATTTAATTAAAATTTACTGTGTTGATTTATGTTTTCTTTTTTATTTAAACAGCCAGCAGATGTGTGGTGTGTGTATGAGGCTACAAAACCAAATGATCCATGACCTCATATCCATAAGAGTGAACATTCACAGAGTACTTACTGTATTCCAGGTTGTGTTCCAAGTCTTTTAAATCTGTTAACTCATTTATTATAAAGGGGACATGTTTTCGCTTCATTTTTATCTATGAAAAGACCTGAGGCTGGGTATGGTAGTGCATATCTGTACTATCAGCACTTGGGAAACTGAGGCAGGAGGATTGCCACAAGTTTGAGGCCAGCCTGGACAACGTAGGGAGTTCAAGGCCAGTCTGAGCTACCTGAGCTATGTAGGGAGATCCTGCCTCAAAATAAATAAATAAATGAATGAATAAAATTAGAAAGGGAAATTCAATGCTCAGAGAGCCAAAGTAACTTTCCCAAGGCAAGTAGTATATTAGCAATGGAAATCTAGTGGTCTGCTTACACAGTCTACTGTCCTAAATACAATGCTATCTCCCATGTGCAATTAAATTTTCTCATATTGGCAAACCTTTCATAGAGAACTTAGTTCCTTGTATTGTCAGAAATGTATTTTTAAGCCTTACTCATCTGTGTCCAAAGTGCTTCGGGTCTTCTTCCTCAGTCCTTTTCCTGTTTGGACCAAAAATGGAACAGATAATTTGGATCCTTTTTTAATTCATGTTCTTATTTGGTTGATAGATTTATATTCCTTTTAAAAGCAGATATTGATAATTTAGAGATTATAGAAAGTTCAGATGATAAATGATACCAGGATTGAGTGAAATCGTGCCGGGGCTGTCTTTGTGCCTCTGTGACAGATAAGCATATCTGGAATAGTAAGACCGACTGGTCTTGTTGCGCTTGCTCAAGTAACTGCCTTTTGGATTTCATATGTGTTTTCTCCATTTCAAAAGATTCTGGGAGAAATATGGTTCACATGACTTTTAAATGAGAATTTGTTATTATTGTATCCTTGATTCTACTCAGGAGTTAATGTGTTTGAATAATTTAAAGTTCATTACTTTCCTAGTGTAAAGTCTAATGGAAATGATGTGCTTAATCCTTTTGTTACTGATGATGACAGTATAGAAACAGACAATTAGATGGCCAAATTCATTGACTGGAAATTAGTAAGTGTGCATTTTTTTTCCTTTCATAAGCTACTTTCTGTATGTTCCCAATCTCTTTGAGGCTTAGCTGTGCATTGGAAAAGTTTAGATGGAAATTGTATTCATCCGGACTCAATAGTTTATATATGATGGAACCCATGCAAACCAATTTAAGCAAAATGGAGGATTTAAAAGACCCAAGAGCAAAATGAACCTGAACTTAAAGTACAACTAGAAATAGAAACCTGAATAACATTTTTACTGCTCACTTCCACAGACTGTCAGTCCCATTAGACTTGAACACCACTGTGGGCTTTCACTTCTTCTATTTTCTGGACATATCTATGTATGTATGTGTGTATTACTTCTGTGTATCTATGTATCCACCTAATTTCTTTATTTCCTTCCTGTTTCTATTTTACATGACCAGAAACAAGGTTATGATACTTGACCTTCTCATTTTATAATCACTGTTTAGTCACTGACGGATTGAATGGCTGTCAGTTCTAAATGCAATATTCTATTGCAGTTGGATTTCAGTTTTCTCACTTGTACGTAGCCTGGATTTATAAGTTTGAGCTAAGAAATGGAGTCTGAGGAAAAGATTATGATGAGGTCATCTTGGGCCCAGTGCTTAATTCCTAAGCCAATCAAGTGTGGCCACAGAACAGATTCTATGATAACCAAATAAAAGCAGTGAAGCAAACAAGTAGTTTACAGAGGAGTATGCTGAATAGCTAAGTCCACCTATGTCTGCTGAGGTTAATGTCTTGCCTACACACAATAATAGACCTTTTGTGTTAACACTTTAAACATAATAAATGAGAAATAAGAGAACTACTTTTTTTGGCACTTTGAGGGGGCAGTTGAGAAAGGGTCTCATTTTGTACTTTAGGCTGGTCTTGAACTCACTATGTAGCTCAAGCTACCCTTGAACTTATAATTTTTCTCCTGCTTTAGCTTCCAGAATGTTAAGATATAGGCTTGTTTTCCTAGTAAGTACCCAGTTTGCTTTTTTGGAAATTTGAAACCAAAGATTTTCAAGAAACAGAAAGTTATTTCCATTAAACGTATATTTTGGAATTCATATTCACCTGACTGAATAAGGTTCATCTATTTTGTTGAAGATAGTCTCCTTCAAAGTCAACTGATGATAGATGTCAACCCTATCTACAAAATAGCTCCACCGAAACACCTGTTTAATGTTTGAAAACCTGAGAACTCTAGGCTAGCCAGTTTGGTATGTGTAAGTAATCGCCATGGTAGGAATTAAGGAAAATTGTTGACTGAAGAATTATGAGAAAAAGTAAGCTCTTTAAAGTACTAGAGACAGATTTAAGTTTGGAAGATACCAGATGGGTACTGGAAAGACAGATCTTGTATAAAATAATTTATAATACCTAAGATGAATAATACATGAGGATTCTTTTTTAAATAACTGGCTATCCAGAGATGGCAAGAACATGACAGAGCTTCCTATTTTCCTCAATGTAACTTTTAGGCATTTAAGAATATTGTTAGTCATTTATGAAGGAGGAAAGCTAACATGAAAGGTCAATTCCTGCCAATTCCCCGGTGGCAGGTGGCAGATAAAGAAGGTGGAAACCGTACACTTGGTACTTCATGTATCTGATTCAGGAGGTTTATAATTTTTGGAATATATCATTCAGAAATCACAAAGGATCAAAGAACATGGTTGTCATTTGTGTTCATTTTCAGTGCATTTTCTGTCTGGAGTGTTCTACATGTGCAGCATCATTTGGCATCTCTCCAAGTTTTTTTTTTGTTTGTTTATGTTTTTACTCCTCTTGCCATAAGGTCACATATTGTAATTTGGACTTTGCTCTGTAGTTCATGGTATGTCATGTGTTGTAAATTCAGTCAAATGCCAGTATTGAACAGAAAGCTCTTTGAACATTGGGTAAAAAACTCTGAACTAAATATTTCAATTGGGAAGGGTCATTGATTAAGAGAATAGCTCTAATCTTTATGGCTCTAGATTGTGATTTCTGTCTCTCTCTGTCTCTCTCTCTCAGCACAAGGAAGGAGGTTGTGACCTAGTAGAAAAAGCTTGGGCTTAAACTTTATAATGACTGGCATTTAAATCCCAGGTGTGAAACACAGATGAGGGCCAGAAGAAGTTATATGAAGCCATTTGAGAAAACAGATTTAAAGACAAGGAAATAGAGAGTAAGGATTCTCCAGTCTGGAAAGAGCTAGAGATTCTGGTGGAGTTTGGAACCAATGTCGGCATGACTGTTCCAAGGTTTAGGAGAAGACAAGAACTTTTTGTTGTTACAGGGATTGAAGGTCAGAGAAAAGGTTCCATCCTTGAGTTTCCTTTTTATGATCCTGAGTCACACTTAGTTTTAAATGGAAACTACATTTATTCAGAATATATTACACAAGTTTTTCAGACATTCATCTAGACAGTGACCTTGCCTACTACTCCATCCTGCCCTTACAGTACTTTTTTTCCTTAGTAGTAGATATTTCTGAAATAAATTATACCATTATTCACTGCTGAAGAATAATTAAGATAATGCATGCAAACACTAAGCTGTGAGCTACCATGTAATAAGCACTCAATAAATGTTAGTTATGATTATCATATGATCATATGATCACCATTCCCTTTTACAGCTTGCCCTCATGAAGTGTTAGTCACATGGGATTCAGTTCTCTGTGGCTCATACATACTGCCTCATTATTTTTAAAATGCAGATTAAGTTACATTTTCACTTGAACACCAGATTCCAGGCATATTGTAACTAATCTAATTGGTCTAAGCATAAAGAGTATATAACAATGCAAAATGTCTTTAGGTAGTTTTAGATCTGTATTGACCATTTTTCCCATTACCGGAACAAAATACTTGACAACCACAATTGAAAGTAGGAAAGGTTTACTTTGGGTGAAAGTTTCAGAGGTTTCAGTCCAGGACTGGCAGAAATATGATAGAAGGGCATGACAGAGTATAGATGCTCAATTCATGGGACTGGGGGAATTGAGAATGGGTCAAAAGTGTCAGGGGGAAGGAAGGGACCAAATACATTTCCAAAGTCCAAGTCCTTGGAACTAGGTATGGGTCACCCAGACATAACTAGAAGTTTGCTTTGTTAATCTGTATGTCTTTCAAACTAATCAAGTGAGATTAACCGCCACAAGATCCAAAGCGGCATTTGTTTCTCCATTCTCAAATCTTTTGAAAAGACAAATTCATGATACTGCTGTATACTGCATTATTATCAACTTGAAGATTTGGGAGATGGAAATCTAAAATTCTTGCATAGGTGATGGAAGCCTGCATGCTTTCAACGCCCATATTCTATTCACTCTATCCTCTCTCTCTCCCCACCCCGTCTTCTATTCTAGTACCAAGACATAGTTCATTTGTCTCAATTCACCAGATCTCTACTGTTTGCCTCAAAAAGGAAACAAAGTTACTGTGTTAGAAACCAGGTAATCTTTGGGGATCTTTTTTAAACATAGTATATGTATTTATCAATCTCTGCAGTGTCATACCTTATTTCCTTCAGGACACTCAGGCAAATGCCATCTGGTCAGAGATTTTCATTGCACTTCAGTTTCTATTGGAGCTATGTCTTCTTCCTTGGAAACTCTAGTCTCTTTCTTTTGACAAGTGTTCTCAGAAACTAGAATTTCCCCCATAACTTCCTAGAGTCAAGTACTGCCAAAGAACCAAACAAAAAATTTTCTAGGCTTCTGTCCCTTTCTATTCCCTACTGGCTACCTGCAACATCATCCAGCAGAATTTATGCTAGCGAGTCTATTTGAATTCCTATCCTCAAAGTCTGCTTATTATTTACATATGCTTAACTTTCTTCTCGCAATGGTTCCATTCACTCTTTTTTTTTTTTTTTTTTTTTTTGTCTATTTGGACTATTTTCTCTGAGATAGTTAGGTCTCCTTTCCATTGATCATCTACTTTTAATGATCAAACAGTTAATTTGCTGGATTTGTATTCTATGCAAGAAGAAGCAAAGAACATGTGAAGCTCACTTTGGCCCCTGGAGTCTATGATTCTGTAATTTTTCAATTCACATCCTTTTATTACCTCTTTCCAAAAAATCTTGCTGAAATGGAAATCATCCTGCTGGTATAATTTGAATCACAATTTTAAAATTCTGGCTTTGGATATGGCCCTGGTGTTTCTTAGTGACATTAAAATATTTAGTTCAGAGTTTTTTTCCCAATCTTCAAAGAGCTTTCTGTTCAATATTGGCTTTTGACTGAATTTACACCACATAATATACTGCAGAGCAAAGTCCAAATTACAATATGTGACCTTATATCAAGAGGGGTTGTTTAGCTTTATTTTTCTTGTTTGTAAGATAGAAATAGTAAAATTATCTCTTTTAAAGTTGCCGTGACAATTCATATACATTCCATGTTGCACTAGGAATTAATAAATAGAATATACTTAGGAGTTGACTGACCTATTAGACACATGTAACAACTGTTAGTACTCTGCTATTGCCCTTGAGTCAGTGCATGTTAGATTAGTCACAATATCAAATACCACCTGTCACAAAGTTGATGTCCCCAGTGGAGGATGCAAAAATATTATTGTGAGAAAGGAAAGGCACTTTATACAACTGTTAATAGGAGATTAGATATCTCATGATATTACCAACATAAGCCATAGGGCAGGAGATTTTAAACATAGAAGGCATGAAGACAAAAAAATACATGGGAAAGCCACTGTCTATGGTTTAGATAGGCAGCAAGTTTTTCTAAGTTTATCTCATACAACCTCTTAATAGTTTAACCATTAAACCATCATTGAAACAATGTATCTATAAATAATTATTTTGATGAAATCAGAATTTTTTCTTCTCTCCCTTGGTGATTATGTACAGTACTCTTAAGCATATGATTTTCCTCACTAATTTTTCCTTATAAGACAAATAGAACATTTTGGCACCAAGTCAAGAATTCTGCCCCTTGAAGGCCTGGAAGCCAATGGAAAGGAGTCACACATAGCCACCTGTGTCTATTTTTAACCCACTGTCCCTTGGCATAGATATCTGGTTACATGAAACTTGTATCCTTAAGTCTTGATCTTGT
This sequence comes from Dasyprocta punctata, assembly GCA_004363535.1. NCBI lineage: Eukaryota > Metazoa > Chordata > Mammalia > Rodentia > Dasyproctidae > Dasyprocta > Dasyprocta punctata. Next base: position 25,761 of record RJWM01013174.1, on the reverse strand, counting down.
GCCTGCCTGGGTAGAGGGAGAGAGCAGGTTTCTGGGAGTCTTTTGCTGCCCCAAATAGATTCATTTGAGTCCTGAGACTTATTATTTGAATGGGATGGACATTATGATGATAATTTATGGATTCTGATACATAAAATATATGTAAAATTAGTCATATATAATCAAATATATAATTTAAAAATATAAAATGAGGGTTAACAGTCTGTGCTCCAGATCTAAGATAATCTCCCAATTGCCTTAGATATCTGGCTATGTTCCCAACACACTCTGAGCAAACTGATGGCTGGAGAGGACCTAAACTAAACTAGGGCTGCCCAGTTCTATCCAAAACTGAACTAGTTAACTCTCTTCCCTGTGACTAGATCCAATAACTTTTGGGGCAATCTCCTCAGCTCCTTCCATGCAATTTTACTGTCTGGTATGAAGATCTATTTTTATGTGAAGAATGAAATATACCATACTTATTTACAATTAAATTATAACTTGAATATTTGTTAAAGTTGTTTATGTAATGCACATAGTTGCTCAGCCTTGAGTTGATTTTTCTATTTTCAGTTGCTGTCTAGAAGATGACTGCATTACTCTGCTTGGGCTTCTATAAAGATATACCGAACACAGAGTGATTTAAACAGCAGAAATTTATTTCCTATGGTCTGGAGCCTAGGAATTCTTAGATTTAGATGATAGCAGATTTGGATTTGGTGAGGGCTCTCTTCCTGGCTTGCAGAAGGCTGCCTTCTTGTGCATTCATACATGGGAGAGAGAAAACACTAATGTCTCTTCTCCTTCCAAGGACTTGGCCTTCATGATCTCATCTAAACTGAATCATCTTTGGTTTGAACATGTTGGAAATGTGGTAATCCTCAGTGCAAAAGTACTGACATGTGGGACTTCTGGGGTGATAAGGTCAAGAGGGCTCTGCTGTTGTGATTGCATTAATGCTTTATCCAAGAAGTGCGTTTGGTGTTACAAAAGTAGCAGCGTCCCCTTTCTATCACCGGATCTTATGATCCCTTCTATTATGTTATGACACCACAAGAAGACCCTTGCCAAATGATGGTGCCTCATTTTGTAGACTGATCAAGCTCCAGAACCATGAGCTAAATAAATTTTTATTTTTCATAAATGATTCAATCTATGGTACTCTATTATTGCAGCATAAAATAGAGTGGGACAACCTACTAAAAACCCTACCTCTGAATACCGTCACTTAGAGAGTTAAGGCTTCAACATATGATTTTTGAGGGCCAGAAACATTTAGTCCACAATAGCAACTACAAATATTCAATATCTGATTGAGTCAGAGACTTTGAAACTTTTTGCAATGCCAACTTTGAGATTTTGTATTGAGAGTCAAGGAAACTTGCTTTCTCAGCTCTTTTGTGAATATTTGACTGTATTAAAATTATACCAAACATTGTATTTTGGGCTTCCATTGATATCTAAATGTCATTACAATAGACTTTCTATTTATAGTATTTAGATACTGTATCTCCTGGTGTTTTAGGCTATGGGGAGAATACCAGTGTCTAAATATAGTTGCTCAAACAGTGCAGATACATCAGAGTTACAGGGTAGATAATCACATAGTTATTCAGAGCCTCGGGTTCTTCCATCTTCTCACTCAGCTCACTTCTGGGTTATAGTTCTCATTTGCATAAAATGAGAAATACTATGTGCAGGTAACCACATATATAGATAGAACTCCACTACCATAGAATGCAAGAGCTCCTTTTGGGAAAAATAAAGCCACCAAAACATGCATTTTTCCCCTGTACTGAAAATCATCACTTTAGAGACACAGATTAACTTTACTAGGAAACAACAGAATTGTCCAAGTTAACCCTCTAATGGGATCAAAATGTGTCGATGTGGTGAACTTTCTGTAGCAATTGGTAAACAAATTCTCTTCAGAAAGGAAAAAAAATCTAAATGGAGTTTTATTCACAAGTTCCTAGAAAAGAAGAAAGAGGTCAGATAGCGATGATGTGCATCAGCTGACCTGAGGGACGCCATTAAGCCTCAATTCAGAGAAGAGTTAGGAACAGAAGCTAAAGACACTACATGTGCTATAAACAATCACAGAACTGTGAGAACAGTGAAGAGAAAAATAATATCTATGCTGTTGACTCTTTAGCAACTTCTAATTCTCTATTTAGCACTGAATATAAAGACACAACTTTCTATTGAAACTTTACAGTAATTTTATGAGGACAGAATTTTAATTTTGACTATATTGAAAACGGGAAAAGTAAAAATTTAGGTTTGGAAGAGTTTTGTATTGCTGAAAGTCAAAGGATGGTAAGTGGTAGGAGAAATTTGGAATTTATACCTGATTTTAGAGCCAAATTCTAAAACCCAAGGTTACAGTGGCTCACTAATGATAAAGAGCCGCTCAAAAGCTACAGAAGAATTTTTGCAATTCCCTTTCTTCCTTCTCCAACTGTCATTCTTTTTTCCCACACACTTTCATTTAAAGAGGACTACTGTACATCAGCCCCAGAGCTCTATAGCTATTCACAGAAGATGGGAGTAAATATGAAGCAATATTTTTAGGGACCTAGAGCAGGGAGCAAGAGTTTTGAAGAGGCCCAAAATGAAGACTAGTACCTGGTTTCCTTCTGAGACTTCCTGGAAATCTCAGGGAAGACTTGAAAAGGGCTGAGGTCCTAAGTAATTTGGGTCTGCAGCTGATATGGCTTCAATAGCTTTTCTGATTATAAACCCTTCAGAGACACTGGTAACTGCCATAGACTGACTTCCTCAAACATTTACCAAGTGCTTCTAGATCTGCAAAGTAAAGGGGTGGGATGAGATGGTCCCTAAGGTTTTTTGGAGCTCTAACAAACTATGAACTCTGAATTTATTTTTGAATTTCCAGCTACAACCAAAATTGGAAGGGGATGAGCAAATACTTTCATGCTAATTATGATTTTATGAAGAAAGCTGGTATGGCAGAGAAAGAAGGTAAAAGAAAGGTGACATGGCTCATGTAACCAAGCAATCAACTGGAAGGTTAGCATTTTAGAAACACAACTGGAATATTTTGCTTCTATTTGTTTATCTAGAAAATTCTAAAATAATCAAGAAAATTATGATCGTAATCCTTTTCCCTGGGGCCACCTATTCTGGCCTGGTTGTTACTAATTGCGTATACTCGGGTAAGGATCTTTGGAATCTAAACCCTGGAAGCTCCATATGAAAGACATCTAAGAAGAAATTATTCTCTTTGTTCAGCAATAAATGTCATAAGAATCCCCATGGATATTAAATACATAAAGAAATTTATTTATATTATCATCTTTCTATCTGTATTTCTATCTGTATACTTGGTAGCCATTCACTTAGTATCTATTTTTTTTGAAAGCACGAACTGTTCTTTTTGATGAACTAGCAGAGGTAAGTTGTATAGTTATCTACTTTGCATATCTATCTATCTATCTATCTATCTATCTATCTATCTACTTTGTTTCCCTTCTTCTTGTTCTCCTTTTTCCCTTCCCAGTTGTTCTTTCCTTTTGAGCAGTTTCTTTCCATTTCACTTTCACATTATACATTTTGGATCTCATTTGCTCTTTCAGTTTTTTTATACTAGGGAGACAATACAATATTTACACATGTGAGTCTAATTTATTACACATATAAGTATGCTCTCAAGTTGCATCCATTTACCTATAAAAACCTCAAGTTTATCCTTCTTTATAGCTGATTAGTACTCCATTGTATAAAAATACCATGTCTTTTTTATCCATTCTGCATTTGATGGGAATTTGTGTTGTTTCCAAGATTTAGTTACTAAAAATTGTGCTGCTATAAACATGGGTGCACATGTATCACTGTGGTATGAAGTTTTCAGTTCTTCTGGGAAGATACCCAGAAGGTGAATAGCTGGATTGAATGGGACCTCCAAGCCTAGATTTTGAGGAATCTCCACGCTGTTTTCCACAGTAGTTGTACCATTCCACACTCCCACCAGTGGTGGAGAAGAGTTCCCTTTTCCCCACCATCTGACCAGCATTTGTTATTGTTTGATTTCTTCATGATAGTCATTCTTTCTGGGGTAAGATGGACTCTCAGTGTTGTTTTAATTTGCATTTCTCAAATGACCAGTGAGGTTGAACCTATTTTCATATATTGATTTACCATCTGTATTTCTTTATCTGAGAAGTAGTATTCATCTCAGATGCCCATTTTTGGACTGGGTCTTTGAATTTGAGGGCCTTGATTTTTTTTCAAATCTTTGTATGCTCTATACAGAAGTTCTTTGTCTGAGGCACAGTTGTCTAAAATTTTTTCACATTTTGTGTGTTGTGTGCTGGTGATTTCTTTTGATGTGCAAAAACTTTTTAATAAGATGACATCTCAGTTGTTGATTCTTTCAAGTACTTCCCCTGCAGTTTATGTTTTGTTCATGGACTCTTTGCCTACTCCAATGTCATCAAGATTTCTACCTAACTTGTCTTTCATTATATTTGGTGTTTTTGTTTTAATATTTAGATCTTTGATACATTTTGACTTTAGTTTAGTGCATGGTGATAGACATGTGTCTAGTGTTAGTCTTCAGCATATGGAAATCCAATTTTTCCAGCATCATTTATTAAAGAGACTATCTTTCTTCCAGGGAACATGTTTGGCCCCTTTGTCAAACATTAGGTAGGTGAGTGTCTTTGTAGTTGTGTGTGCATCTTTTAATCTGTTCTACTGATCCTCAGTTCTGTTTTTTTGCCAGTACCATGCTGATTTTATGACAGTGGCTTTGTAGTATAATTTCAAATCAGGCATTGTGATGTCTCCTGCTTTGCCTTTGTTGCCCAGAATTGCCTTTGCTATTATAGGTTTCTCCTGTTTCCCAATGAACTATAGGAATATTTTCTCTGGATCTGTTAGGTGTGCTACTGTTATTTTGAACAGAATTGCATTAAATCTGTGTAACCATTTTTGGGAGTGTGGCTCTTTTCACAATTGGTTCTTCCTATTCATGAGCAAGGGATATCTTCCCATTTTCTGATATCCTCTTCAATCTCTTTTTTCAGAATAGTGTAAATTTCAATATACAAATCTTTTACATTCTTTGTTAGATTGATTCCTAAGTATTTCATTTTTTTTGGATGCCATAGTGTTATTTCCATAATTTTTCTCTCAGTGAGTTAGTTGTTTGTGTTCTGGAATGCTATTGATTTTTGAAAGTGGACTTTGTATCCAGCTCTGCTGCTAAATTTGCTTGTTAATTCTAGTAGTCTTCTGATGGAGTTTTAAGGTTCTTCTATGTAAAGCACCACATCATCTGAAAATAATGATAATTTAACTTCTTCCTTTCCTATCCTTATTCATTTTATTTCTCTCTCTTGTCTAATTGCTCTGGCTAATATTTACAGAATTATATCAAATAGGAGTGGTAATAGTGGATATCCTTGTTTCGTTCCTGATTTTAGAATGAAAGCTTTCAGTTTTTGTTAATTTAGTATAGTGTTGTCTGTTGGTTCATCATAGATGGCTTTTATCTGATTCAGATAGAGACCATTTATTCTGATTTTTCCTAGGGTTTTTATCATGAACCAGTATTGGACTTTTATCAAAAGCTTTTTCTGTATCTATTGAGGTGATCATGTGATTTTTGTCTTTGGCTCTGTTGATATGGTGTATTATGTTTATTGATTTGCATATGTTGAACCATCCTTGCATTCCTGGGATTAATACTACTTGATCATGGTGTATAATCTTCTTGATGACTTGCTGCATTGTGTTTGCCAGTATTTTATTGAGGACTTTTGCATCTCTGTTCATTAGGGAGACTGGCCTATAATTTCCCTCTCTGGTTGGATCCTTCTCTGTTTTTGGTATTAGAGTTATATTTGCTTCTAGGAATGAGTTAGGGAGGATTGCTTCCCTTTCAATTTCACTAAAGAATCTGAGAAGTATTGGCATTAAATCTACTCAAAATTTCTTGTAGAATCTAGCCTTGTATTCATTAGGACCTGGGTTTTTCTTTGTTGGTAAGTTTTTAATTATGTTTTCAATTTCAGTAGCTGATATTGGGTTATTCAAAATTTTTACATCTTCTTGATTTGGCTTTGGTGATTTATATATTTCTAGGAATCTTTACATTTCTTCTGTATTTTCCAGCTTATGCGATTAAAGATTTTCAAAGTAGATATTGATGAGCTTCTGAATTTCCACAAGATCTGTAGTGATTTCACCCATTTTATTCCTCATTGCATGAATTTGAGTTTTTCCTTTCCTTTTCTTGATAAGGTTGGCTAGGCGTTTATCAGTGTTGTTTATTCTTTCAAAGAACCAGCACTTCAATTAATTAATTTCTGTTTTTTTTTTTTTTTTTGGTGCCAATCATGTTAATTTCTACTTTGTTCTTTAAAATTTCCTCCCTTCTATGAGCTTGGGTCTTGACTTGCTCTTATTTATCTAGAAGCTAGAAGGGTAGCATTAGATATTCTATTTGTCCTTACTCTGTTTTACTGATGTGAGAATTCATCGCTATATAGTTCCCTCTTAAGAAAGGCTTGCATCCCATCCCATAGATTCTGGTGTGTTGTATCTGTATTTTCATTTAATTGTACACATTGTTTTATTTATTCTTTAATTTCATGTGACCCATGGTTGTTCAGGAGAGTGTTATTTAATTCACATGTGTTAATGTTGTTTTTGCAGTTTCTTTTGCCATTAATTTCCAATTTTGTTGCACAGTGGTTGGATGATATGTATGGGATAATTTCAATTCCTTTGCATTTACTTTTGTATGTTCTATGGTCTATTTTAGAGACCATCAAATGTGCAGTTGAGAAGAATGTGTATTCTGATGTTAAGTGGAACACTGTAAACATCTACTAAGTCCATTTGTTCACATGTTTGATTCAGATGTGTTATTTCTTTACTGACTGTTAGTCTAGTTGATCTATCTTTTTGTGACAATGGGGTGTTAATGTCCCCTGTTACAATTGTGTTACTGTGTACTTGATTTTTCATTTCTATTAATATTTGTCTTACATAGTTGGGTGTTCCCGTATTTGGTACCTATATATTTATGATTGCTATCTCTTCCTCTTTAGTATTTCCCCTAAGAAATACATAGTGACCTTCTTTACCTCTTTTGATCATTTTGGTTTGAAGTTCACAATGTCTGCAAACAGAATAACTACCCTTGCTTTTTTCTGGGTTCCTATTGTATGGGATATTGCTTTCCATTCTTTCACTTTTAGTCTACGAGTTTCTTTCTGAGTTAAATGTGTTACTTGTATACAGCATATTGTTAGATTTTGCTTCTTGACCCATTCTGCAATCTGTTTCTTTTGATTTGTGCATTGAGGCCAAGTACACTGATGGTTATAACAGACATGTATTGCCTTATCTTTGTCATACTATTTTCCTGTTGCTGGTTCCCTGCTTTTCCCTATGTTTTAATCACTTGCCCTACCTGGTAGTTTCTTTCTCTCATTGTTCTGGTAATTGTGATCATCTTTATATCTATGCAGAATGTTTTTCAGTACTCTATCTAGGGTTGGTTTGGTGGCCACAAATTTCTTCAGTTGTTGTTCATCATAGAAGTATCTTATTGCTTCATTAATTTTGAAATTAGTATTTCAGGGTACATCAACCTGGGTTGGAAGTTGTTTTCTTTCAGGACTTGAAATACTTCACACCAAGTTCTTGACTTGAGGGTTTATGTGAGAAAAAGGTCATGATTCTAATGGACTGCCCTTGATAGGTGGTGTGTTTCTTTTTCTCTAACAGTTTTGAATATTCTGCTTTTGAGATGGATTTTTGGGATCTTGATTTTTTTTTTTATTTAAGAGAAAAACAAAGCAGGATGATAGAAACTTGACATTGGTTGCAATACTGCATATAGTTATCTTCAAAATGGTTGTTTACATTAACAGACATAGACAAGTAAAATTGACTTAATCATATGAGTATTAATTATTCTTTCTCAATAACTAATACATTCAGCAGTATGTTCATTTTAGTTATCTTACATATACATATATACAGATTTATATCTTTTCCTCTACCTTTCCCTCTTTCCCCCTTTTCTCTTCCCAATTACTTTTGCTCTTCAAGTTGTTTTTTACCCTTACATAGTACTTATTGTAGATTTTGGATCATATATACTTTTTCAGTTTCTTACACTAGGGAGACAATACGGTATTTACACATGTGGGTTTAATTTATCTCACTTATGAGTATGGTCTCAAGTCATGTCCATTTACTTGTACAAGTCTCAATGCAATATTTCTTGATAGCTGAGTAGTACTCCATTGTATAAAAATACCACATCTTTTTAATCCATTCCTTGATTGATGGGTACTTGGGTTGCTTCCAAGATCTGGCAATTACAAATTGGGTTTCTATAAACATGGGTGCACAAATATCACTGTGGTATGATGTTTTCAATTCTTCTGGGTAAATGCCCAGAAGTGGGATAGCTGGGTAGAAAGGGATCTCTAATCCTAGTTTCTTGAGGAATCTCGACATTGAATTCGACAGTGGTTGCACCAGTCTACACTCCCACCAACAGTGGAGAAGAGTTCCTTTTTCCCCACAGCCCCTCCAGCATTTGTTGTTGGTTGATTTTTTAATCTTGGCCATTCTTTCTGGAGTGAGATGGAATCTCAGCATTGTTTTAATTGGCATTTCCCGAATGACCATTGATGTTGAACATTTTTTCATATATTTATTTGCCATTTGTATTTCTTTCTCTGAGAAGTGTGTATTCATCTCAGAAGCCCGTTTTTGGATTGGGTCCTTGAATTTTAGGGGCCTGATTTTTTTTAATTCTTTATATGTTTTAGATAGAAGTCCTTTGTCTGATGGACAACTGGCTAAGATATTTTCCCAGTTTGTGGGTTTTCTTTTCACTCTGTTGGAGATTTCCTTTGACATGCAAAAACTTTTTAGTAGGATGAGATCCCAGGTGTTAATTCTGGGGAGTGTTTCCCGTGCAATCTGATTTTTGTTCATGAACTCTCTGCCTACTCCTATGTCATCGAGATTTTCACCTACTCTGTCTTCTAGTTTAGTTTAGTGTCTCCGTTTTTATATTCAGATCTTTGATCCATTTTGACTTTATTTTAGTGCATGGTGATAGGCATGGATCTAGTTTTAGTTTACGGCATATAGAAAGCCAGTTTTTCCAGCACCATTTGTTAAAGAGGCTATCTTTCTTCCAGTGTACATGTTTGGCCCCTTTGTCAAAGATGACGTGGCTAAGTGTGTTTGTAGTTGTGGCTGTATCTTCTAATCTATTCCATTGATCTTCAGGTCTGTTTTGATTCGAGTACCATGCTGATTTTATTACAGTAGCTTGGTAATATAGTTTCAAGTCGGGGATTGTGATGCCTCCTGCCTTCCCTTTGTTGCCCAGAATTGCCTTTGTTATTCTAGGTCTTTCCTGGTTCCAGATGAATTTCAGGAATGTTTTCTCTAGTTCTGTGAGGTAGGCAAGTGGTATTTTGATTGGGATTGCATTAAATCTGTATAATAATTTGGGGAGAATGGCCATTTTCACAATGTTTGTTTTTCCTACCCATGACCAGGGAATATCTTTCCATTTTCTGAAATCTTCTTCAATTTCCTTCTTTAGAGTAATGTAATTTTCACTGTATAGATCTTTTACTTCCTTTGTTAGATCGATTCCTAAGTATTTCATTTTTTGGATGTTATAGTGAAGGGTGTGGTTTCCCTTGTTTCTCTCTCAGTGACTTTGTTGTTTGTGTACAGGAATGCTATAGATCTTTGAGTGTTGACCTTGTATCCAGCAACCTTACTGAATTTGGTTATGACTTCTAGATGTCTTCTAATGGATTTTTGGGTGTCTTCTATGTAGGGTATCATATCGTCTGCAAATAATTGTAATTTCACTTCTTCCTTTCCTATCCTTATTCCCTTTATTTCTTTCTCTTATCTAATTGCTCTGGCTAGTATTTCCAGAACTATATTGAATAGGAGTAGTGATAATGGACATCCTTGCCTTGTTCCTGATTTTAGGTTGAAAGTTTTCAGTTTTTCTTCATTTAGTAAGATGGTGGCTGTTGGTTTATGATATATGGCTTTTATCAGGTTGAGGTAGAGACTATCTATTCTGATTTTCTGTAGGGTTTTTCTCATGAATGGGGGTTAGATTTTGTTGAAAGCTTTTTCTGCATCTATTGAGGTGATCATGTGGTTCTTGTCCTTGGCCCTGTTGATATGGTGTATTACATTTATTGATTTGCGTATGTTGAACCATCCCTGCATTCCTGGGATGACTCCCACTTGATCATGGTGTATAATCTTTCTGATAACTTGCCGCATTCTATTTTATTTTATTGAGGATTTTTCTGTTTATGTTCATGAGGGAGATTGGTCTGTAATTTTCTTTTTTGGTTGGGTCTTTCTCTGGTTTTGGCATTAGGGTAATAGTTGTTTCCTGGAATGAATAAGGGAGACTTACTTCCCTTTCAATTTCATTGAAGAGTTTGAGGAGTGTTGGTATTAAGTCTTCCCTAAATTTCTTGTAGAATTCAGTGGCAAATCCATCAGGGCCCAGGCTTTTCTTCGTTGGTAGGGTCCTAATTACATTTTCAATTTCATTAGCTGAAATTGGGTTATTCAGCAGCTTTGCATCTTCTTGATTCAGCTTTGGTAGTTCATAGGTTTCTAGGAATCTGTCCATTTCTTCTGTGCTATCGAATCTATATGAGTAAGGTGTTGATGATCTTCTGTATTTCCTCCGGGTCTGTAGTGATTTTACCCTTTTCATTTCTTATCACATGAATCTGAGTTTTTTCTTTCCTCTTTTTGATAAGGTTGGCTAGGGGTTTATCAATTTTATTTACTCTTTCAAAGAACCAACTCCTCGATTCATTAATTCTTTGTATTGTTTTCTTAGTTTCAAATGCATTAATTTCTGCTCTAATCTTAATAATTTCCTCCCTTCTTTGGGTTTTGGACTTGACATGCTCGTCTTTTTCTAGAAGATTGAGGTGCAGCATTAGGTTGTTTAAGTGTGTTCTTTCCATTTTTCTGATGTGGGAGTTTAGTGCTATAAATTTCCCTCTGAGGACTGCTTTCATTCTGTCCCACAGGTTCCAGTAATTTGTATTTGCATTTTCATTCAATTGTAGGAATTGTTTATCTTCTTCTTTAACTTCTTCTGTGACCCATTGGTTATTTAGGAGGGTATTATTTAATTTCCATGTGTTTATGCAGTTATCATAGGTTTTTTTGTCATTTACTTCCAATTTTACTGTGGTATGGTCAGATAATATGCATGGAATTATTTCAGTTCCTTTGCATTTATTTACGCATGTTTTGTGGACCAGCATATGATCTATTTTAGAGAATGACCCATGTGCAGCTGAAAAGAATGTGTATTCTGATGTCGATAGGTAGAATACTCGGTGCACATCTACTAGGTCCATTTGTTCACAAGTTTGATTCCATTTTGTTATTTCTTTTTGCTGATTTTTTGTTTGGTTGATCTGTCTCTCTGTGACAGTGGGGTGTTAAGGTCCCCTGTTATAACTGTATTATTGTTTATTTGGTTTTTCATGTCTATTAAGAATTGTCTTACATATTTGTTTGCTCCCATATTCAGTGCATATATATTTATGATTGTATTCTCTTGCTCTTGAAGTTTTCCCCTAACAAGTATGTAGTGACCTTCTTTATCTCTTTTGATCATTTTCAGTTTGAAGTTCACATTGCCTGCATACATAATAGCTATCCCTCCTTTTTTGGGTTCCTGTTGCATGGAGTATTGTTTTCCAGCCTTTGATTTTTAGTCTGTGAATTTCCTTTTGAGTGAAATGTGTTTCTTATACACAGCATGTTGCTGGGTTTTGTTTCTTAACTCACTCTGCTAGTCTGTTTCTTTTTATTGGTGAGTTGAGACCATTTACACTGATTGATATAACTGATATGTACTGGCTCATCCCTGTCATGATGTCTTTCTGTTGTTGGTTTTCTACATTTTCTGTTTAATTATTTGCCCTGCCTAGTGGTTTACTGTTGTTGTTGTTCTTAAGATTGTAGCTATCTTTTCCCTTTTTAGAGTGTCTTTCAGTACTGTTTGTAGTGTTGGTTCAGTGGCCATAAATTTCTTCAGTTGTTCTTTGTCATGAAGGTATCTTATTTCTCCATCAATTTTTTTTTTTTTTTTTTTTTTTTTTTTTTTTTTTTTTTTTTTTTTTTTTTTTTTTTTTTTTTTTTTTTTTTGCGGCACCAGGGATCGAACTCATAGCTTCATGCCTTCCAGACATGCGCTTAAGCCACCGAGCCAAACTCCCAGCCCTTCTCCATCAATTTTTAAGGATAGTTTTGCAGGGTACATCAATTTGGGTTGAAAGTTGTTTTCTTTCTGGATTTGAAATACTTCACTCCAAGCTCTTCTTAACTTAAAGGTTTGTGTTGAGAAGTCTCCTGTGATTCTGATAGGCTTTCCTTCATAGGTTATCTGTTTCCTTTCTCTGATAGCTTTTACTATTTTGTTCTTGTGCTGTGTTTCTGATAGCCTAATTATTATATGTCTGGGTGAAGATTTATTTTGGTTATGGTTAATTGGGGTTCTGTATGCCTCAGTTACCTGCATTTCAGATTCTCTTCCCATGTTTGGAAATTTTTCTGCTATTATTTCTGTGAATAGTCTTCGCAGGTCATTAGTTTTGGCCCCTGCTTTTTCATTTATACCTATTAATCTTATGTTATTTCTCTTGGCATCAGCTTGCAGCTGTGAAATTGTTGTTTCTTGGTCCTTACTATTTTTAAGAGATCTTTTCTTTTGTGGCCATAAGCTCCCATGCTGTCTTCAAGATCTGAGATTCGATCTTCAGCTTCATTCAAACAGTTTTTCAAATTTTCCATGGAATTTTTCATTTCCTGCATTTCCCTTTGCATCTGTTTCATGTATTCTGTTTGTGTCTTATATTGTTCGTTCAAAGTTTTCATCAGTTTCTTAAATTCTTCTATTTTTTTATCTTGCTCTTCTTTAGATATGTGAAACATTTCTTTAATGGTGATTGTCATTTCATTTTTTAGCTGAGAGATTATTTCTAATTTGAGTTTCTCTATAGCTTCATCGAGCTGTTTCTTTAGTGCATTTGCTGTCATTTCAGAAAGTGCAGTCGTGTGACTCCCATTGTCTTCCATTTCAGTGTCTCTTGGGTTTGTTCTCAGTGGTCTGGGAGATTGAGACTGTCTCTTGGTCTTTTGTTTTGTCATTTCTTTCTGGGACCTGTGTGGCACTTTGTCCTGTGAGGTTGATCGGGCGTTCCCCTGGCAGTTTGGGCTGAGTCACGGGACCGGGTAGATCTGGATCCTCTGTGCAGCTAGTGAGAGCACACTCTTGGAGTGTGCTGGTGGAGCCTTTGCCTTTCTGGGTGGTGGCCAAGACCTCCCGGACCCAGGCCACTAGGTTGGGTGTACCCCGGAGTGTTGCGGCACCTGAAGCCTGATTCTGACTGCAAGGAGTTCAGAGACTCTGGAGTGCCAGGCAAGCCTGGGCGAGTCCCAGGCCTACAGTGCCAGGGCCTTGTGCCTGGCTGGGCAGGCCCAACCACTAGGAACCACTGTGCCGGCTGCTCCACTGAACAATGGAGCTCACACATGCCCTCTGCTCTGATGGGCAAAGCCCAAGCTCTCCAAGGCCCTGCAGCTAAGCTGACCAATCCCTGATGAGCAGCTCTGGGGCCCTGGGCTGGGCTCAGCTCAGTACCTCTGTGTCCTGCGAGGCTGGCCGGGCGTTTCCCTGGTGGTTTGCACTGAGTCACGGGACCAGGTAGAGCTGAATCCTGTACACAGCTAGTGAGGGCACATTCTCGGAGTGTGCTGGTGGAGCCTCCTCCTTACTGGGTGGGCGCCAAGACCTCTCAGACCCAGACAGGTAGGCAGACCATACCCTGGAGTGTGGTGCCACCTGGACCCCAAGTCTGGCTGCAAGGACTTCAGAGCCTCTGGAGTGCCAGGCAAGCCTGGATGAGTCCCAGGCCTATACTCTGGGATCTTGATTATTATATGTCTGAGTGTAGGTTTGTTTTGGGTATGGCTTTGGGTTCTCTATGCCTCACTTATCTGAATACCAGCTTCAGTTTCCATGCTTGGGAAATTTTCTGCTATTACTTCTGCAAATATTTTCTTTATGTCATTTTCATTGACTCGTACTTTTTCATTGACATCTATAAAACTTATGTTGCTTTTCTTTGCATCATCTTGGAGCTGTTGGATTTTTATTGCATGATTCCTTGTTTCTTTTAAGAGATCTTTCCTTTCATGACTGCTAGCGATGATCCTGTCTTTAAGGTCTGAAAGTCTATCTTCAGGTTCATTTAAATGGTTTTGCCAGCTGTCAGTGGAATTTTTAATTTCCTGGTCATCTCTTTGAGTTTGTTTCATGAATGTTATTTCTTTCCTATATTATTCATTCAAGATTTCTATCATTTTCTTATGCTCCTGTATTTTTAAAATCTATATATTCTTTAGCTATGGTGAGCAATTCCTTCATTGAGGTCCTTATTTCTTTTTTTACATGAGAGATTATTTCTGATCTGATTCCTCTATTGTATCATGGATTTGTTTCTTTACTTCACTTGCTATCTTTTCAGAAATTTCAGGCATGTATCTTTCAATGTTTTCTATGTTCATTTCTCCTGTATTTGTTTTGGATGGGTTGTGGGTCTAAGATTGTGTTTTGCTTTTTTGTTTTGTCAGTTTCACTTCTTCATTCATATTTTGGTCTTCTCAATCCCATTAGTCTCATCTGTCTGTCGTGTGTGTTTTAGGATCCTACTGTGTGGCAGGTCCTACAGTAGGGGAGGGGCCAGTAACCTGAATTTTTCCTGTTGGGCCAGTTTGGTGAGTCCTGGATTCTTCCTCGGCTGACTAGCCTAGGATTATTGATGTGAACCAACCCTTAGTTTGTACTGTTACTGCAACTTCAGACTTTTCCAGGCCACCAGATCCACTCATCCATGGTGTGTGCCCCCACTGGGGCCCTATTGTGTTACTAGGGTTTTCACAAACCCACCTGAGTTCCTCCAGGTGGGGAGAGGCCTCACCGGCACTCTTGCATGTCCACCTGGGGTCCTTCATATGGAGGGAGGTCTCATCCACACTCTCACTGGCTCACCAATGTCCTCCAGTTGGGCAGAGGACTCATCCAGTCTCTTTCCTGCCACCCAGGGTCCTCTGGGTGTGGGGAGGGGTCACTGAGTATCCTGCTGGCTCTCTGAGATCCTCTGTTTGGTGGGGAGGACTCACCCCACTCTTGCAGGTCTTCCAATGACCTCTCGCTGTGGGGAATGGGTTGCTATTGCTCCCACCAGCTGCTGAGTTCCTCTGGGTGGTGGGCTGAGCTCTTCTATGTGGGGTTCTTGAGCTTCTTCAATATGAGGAGTACTATTTATTTTAGGTCAGACACTGGGTGGATACAGGGATAAAATGATCCAGAAAAAGATACATTTTTTCCCCCTTGGGAATCTCAAAGAAAATCTAGGTAGATATTACTGTTGGAATGACCTCACTCACTTCATACATATGTTGAAAGCTAAATTCTCAAAGGGATGCTATTAGGTGGTGAGACATTTGGGAGGTGATAAAGTGATGAAGTTGAAGTCCTTATGAATGAGATTAATGTTTTGATGAGGGTCCTCAGAGACACTCCTTATTCCTTCCACCATATGAAGGCATGCTAAGAAGGTGTCTATGAGTCAGGAAAACTGTCCCTATCACACATGAAATTGACTGACACTTTGATCTTGGGCTTTTTGGCCTACAAAGTTGTGAGAGTAAATTTCTGTAGTTTATAAGTTTTTCAGGTTTTGGCATTTTGTTATAGCAGCCTAAATGGACTGGCACAGTAAGCAGAAGATGGGTTTAATTTCAGCCGATGTGTTAACTGTTATGGTTGAGTATAAACTAGAAAAGTGAAGTATTGTAGAAAACCACTGAGAGAGCCTTGAGTTGAGTATTGTAATATGAGTATAAATTTCCAGGGAACTAAGAAGAAAGACATTCCTGAAACAGACACCTGGAAAGATATACGGAAAGCTTTGTATGGCATGTGTTTGAACAGCAAGCAGTTTGATAAGATTTAAGCACACAAGATATTGAGGAAAAAGAAAAGAATGGATACATTTCACAGGGAGGTTTTTATAGTATAACAAGATGTTTTATTTTAACCTGAGGATAATAGAGTTACTTGATCAGTTCAGATAGTACAGTAACTTATTCTTCACCAGAATTATGAAAAATAAGATGTCTTTAATTGTTGATCCATTTGTGAATCCCCACACTCACGGTGACTCCTGGTGACTATTCTCATTTAACACAATCTTCTTGTGTACCTGTTCTCATCTCCAGTATTACCTAGGAGCACTTAAAAACTCTAATGACTCCACTGTACCCTAGTACAATCAATGTAAAGTTTCTAGACATCAAAGATATTTTAAGTTCTTAGGTTATACCAAATTCAGTTAAAACTGGGAACTACTCTCCCTTTGGTTTTCTGGAAAAGCTGTGTGAGAGCTTTCTGTCATGACTACATCTCTTTCCTGTGAAGCATCATTCTATGTTTCCAAACAATGCCCTCCTAAAGAATTACATGCAGAATTACAATTCAATCATAATATATTGTTAAAGGCAGAAATACTTTTAAAAAATTACTAAATATGGTCAGATTGTTCCTCTGATATATGCTTGCACAGTTACTTGAAGAGACACACACAAAAAATACTGAGATGGAGAAAAGAAAATGAAGAACAATACTGACAGAGTCACCGAAATCAATGATAAGAGAGTAGTTTTAGGAAGAGAGAGAAAGATGTATAAGACATGGAAGCATCAACACATGGCAAGGACTCGGGGTTCTCATGGTAGTTAACTCATTCCACTCATGCACACTCTTCACAGTGTTGTGTGTAATTGTATACACACCTAGTCTTACTTTTTATCTTATCTTGGGCATGGAAGGATTGAGAATAGGTATGCCCAAAATATAATTCTGACCATATAATTTTTTGCCATAAACCAAAATGGTTTCCAGAAAAGAAAAAAAAATCTAGTCTGATGGAAATTTCAAAAAGACTAACTCAAATATAATGTAGTGATCTAAAATTTGAAAAAAAAAAACCCACATAAACATTCAGAAGATGAATTAGAACCAGAAGTCACACCCATGTAATGCCAGGTTAAATCTTAAACAAATCTCTGTCACCTTCATCACCTCCTTAGTAATATACTTTAATATCTGGTTTTCTTTTAAATACTGTTCTAAATGCAGTGACTTCCTTTTGGTCACCATTCTAATCAATATGATTATGTCTCTCAAATTTTATCCCTTACTTTGAAGTCCCTGTTTGACTCATGAGGAATATTCATCCTTCCTTACAGCTGTTGAGTTTGGGGACCTAACAAGAGGAAGTAACCCCCATCCTCTCCCCACACTTCCTTCCTGGTTGTGTCATTCCTGGGTCTGGATCATCCAGATGCATCCAGAGGATGTGAACATTACTCACAGTGAAACTGTGTCTGAGGCACAACTTCTTAAGAGATATTTCTCTCAGCTTTAATTCGTGTCAAAATTTATCAGAAAGCCATTCAAAGTTAAATGATGTAGTCAAAACAGATATGTTTGGAAAGTATCTATTATGAATGTGTTATTGTATATCTTTATTTCAATGTTCTTACTATTTTCCGTACTTAAACATTCTCATTAATCATCTGTTCAGAAATTGTGAAGGTGGGCAACATCTTTGGATAGTAAATTGCTACAAAAAGACTTTCTGAAAAAGTTTTTGAAACTCCTCTCCGCTGGTCTCCTCTGGTCTCCTCTCCTCTCCTCTTTTCTTCTCTTTTTTCTGTTCTTTATTTTTGTTGAGCAAGTGAAAGCATTCCTAATAAGTATGTATTGAAAACTGACTACCTATGCAACTTGGGGGTTGCATACAAACCGCTTCATAGAGTGTCAGGTAAAGAAATTTTACCCTGCAAGTGGATTGGATTTGGCTACTATGCATTGGATGGCTTTTCTACACTTAAGTTTGCTGTTGACACTTCAACAAAGTAAGCCCTGTCACTTTGAAATAACTATTTTGAGCACTGTGGCTGTCCTCTCGGCTTCACGTGTGTTGTAAAGTTTTGATCTAACGTATGGTCTATTTTCTACTCTCATGTGGAGTAATGGGATGCATTCATCATTTTCTTTATTTTTTTCCACATCCCCTGCCATTTTTCAACAAACAATTCTTATTCCACACTACATTATAGTTCTCTGATTTAAACAACATCTTTTGGTCTTGATGTCCTTTGTGAACAAAAAAATAAACATAACCGTATAGAATTTGTTATAGGAATTATTTTAAGTAAAGTCAGTGAATACAGCTGTTTAAAAATGGCTTGGGCTTATCTTTTCTAGATAGGTCAGAGGTAGGTGAGTAAAGAGCTTATGTGACTGCTCTTTCTCTGAGATTTAAAAAATAAGAAAATAAATTCTGATGTTCAATTCCAAGGCAAGTGATAAAGATCAAAGACTCATTTTATTACAATATTTTCATTTTTATTGAACAGATTCACTTTGGACTTTGGCTTGCATTTGGAATGTTTACCTTTTAATAAGTGATCTGTTTAAATGTGGACTAGAGAACAAGGGTTCCTGTTTTACAGTTCAACTTTTGACCTTGGGGGAAGAATGGGTGGAGGCTAAGAGGAAAAGTCCACTGTGTTTCTACTGAACTTTTTACCCTTAAAAAAAAATGAGCAAGTTTAAAGTTCACACAGTGCACAAGAGGTCTCCACTGGGGATTTCTGGTATTATTAACTTCCTGACCTCAGATAATTAAAAAGGAAGAGCAGAGCCACCTCAGACTGTGACTCAACTTTGAACTTTTAACCTTTCAAGCAAAGTATTTAAATTGTAAATGGTAGACCCTGAAAGCCTTCTTATTGCTATTAACTTTCTTCATCTCTGTTCACCAGTTTATAATCTAAGCCAAAAGCATAGCCTGATCTTTCCTTTCTCATTTATTTAGTTTCATTTAGCAGAAAGGACTGAGAACACTATTTACCTAGAAATGACAGATATTCTGGTGAAAGATAAGTTATGCTTCAGGGGTCATTGAATGTTAGAACTGGAAGAAACCAATGATTATTTGTCCAACTCCCTCAGTCTGGAAAGAGAATACTGAGAACCAGTAGGTTGACTGACTTCCTTAAGGTCAGAAGATTAACAGAACAAAAGACCATCTCTGATTCATTGATTGTTTTGTTTCAGTGTATGGGATTCAGGCCTGATTGGGGGTAAGAAATATTTTCCTGTGTAGTAACAGGGCCTGGATCTGTGACTTCTGTTTTTACATTCAGACTCCTAAGAGGGAAAAATAACTGGATGGGGTCAGGAAATGTGGGTTCTAAGTGACCTCTTTATCCTTGTTGGTTGTATAATCATAGGGGCTCATTTAACTTTTCTAAGTTTTGATTTTCTGGGCTGTAAGATGGAGTGGAATTGAGAGGAAGTAATAAGCATGTAGGATCCTTTTATGACTTTTTTGGTTTAATAATACTTTGCCTTAAGAATTCTCTTATCTCTTCTTCTTTTTCTCCCCTTCCCTCTCTTCTTTGTCCTCCTTTTCCTCTTTATTTTTAGTGCTGGGGCTTGAATCCAGGGCCTCTTACATAATAAGCAAGTGCTCTATCACTGAGATACAACCAAATCAATTTAGGAATCCTTGCCATGATTCACGTTTAGACCCTATACAAACATAATTGTGGTCAACAGCTGAGTTTTTTTATTGTGGAGGATAATTGTAGAAGGCTATAGTTTTAGGGTAATTTGTCCTATTATGCTGAGATTGATACTGGTGATGAGAATCTCACTAATTTGTGCTAAGGAAAAATGGCCAAAGGAAAAGGAGAACATAATGTAAGGAGGGACAGGAGGCAAAGAGGAAGAACTAAATAAGCAAAGCAAAGAAAAATGGAATGGCCAGAAGAAAGGGCAAGAAGGCAGCAAAGAAATGGCAGCCTCCTCAATGGGATAAGGATCAGCCAAAGCCTGTGATGTAGACAAAGCTGGCAAATACTTTGTGACTCTTCTACAGCCACATGCTGTTAATACTGAGGCGTAGACAGGCAGCTCTCACTGGCACTTGAACAACACGCAGCACTTGGGATGGCCGTGTCTGTGGGGCCCCCTCTTCAGAGCCTTGTGCTATTTGCTAACACCTTTATTGCCTCCAGTTAGTTACTCACACTGCTCTCATTCCCATCTGTCGGGGAGAGCACTCTTCCAACATTCTGTCCTCCTTTTTATATACAAAAAGACCCTCTCCATGTGGCTGCATAGTGTGGAAAGATACTGAGCTCTGAAATGAGGCAAGTCTGGAGGGGCACTAGCAAAGATTTTCCCACATTTCTTGATCTCAACAAGCATGGGGGATGGGCCTATATAGGAAAATGCATATGGCTTTTTTTTTTTTTTTTTTTTTTTTTAGCACTGGGGATCGAACTCACAGCCTCGCACCTGCCAGACAGGCGCTTAAGCTGCTGAGCCAAACTCAAAGCCCTGGTTTTTTGAAGCAGGGTCACACTATGCAGCTCAGGCTGGCCTTGCGCTCGTGTTGTAGCCCAGGCCAGCCTCGAACTCACAACGCTCCGCCTACCTCAGCCTCCCGAGTGCTGGGATTGCATATGGCTCTTATACAGACAGCTGGATGGGAAGGACAGCAAAAGGTGTGGCTGGGGCCTTGTTTTGCTGTTCTGGAAGCAGAGCATCACTGCCTGGTCAAAGTGGCAAACAGCTATACAGGGCTTCTGTCACATCCGAGATGTTTACCCACCTGTCTCCACAACCGTTCTCAGCTGCTTTAAACTAGTTTACTTCCATTTTCCAAGCTCCTCTGTCCCCACTGTCTTCTCTGATAGTTTAGAGCAGGTAATTTCTATTTGAAGTAAGGGACTGCTCGAATATGAGTATTCTGGTCAAGCAATTGAAGTTGCTGATCAGTGGGCTGTAAATGACTGTTAATTGGGGGTTTTGGTGGGCAAAAGTACCCGGTTATTTTCTCTGCCCTATTCATTCACTAGATTCCTCCCACATTTTCTAGTCTTGAATACATCCTTTTCTGTATAGATGCCCAGAGTACAATAACATTACCCTCAAGATCAGTTGAGGAAGGAAATCAGAAATCATCATGCAGAACCTGCCTATCCATATGAAACAAGTCATGTTGTCTCATGGCACTTACCTTCAACAAAATCTAGAGAGGAAAATGAAGCACTTGCTTTGCTCACCAGCCAGAAAACCCTTCACTGGAAATGCAAACGTATCACCTTTGTGAAATTAAAAAAAAATGTTTTATGCCACTTTTATCAGTGATGCACTAAAGCAAATTTGAGGTGGCTCAATTCAGGACAATGATGGTCACTTTATTTCTCTTACTTACTAATTTTTCATTTTAAGAAATTTGGACATTAAGGCAAGGGAAGAACAGAGAGCTAAGCACAGCCCAGAGAGCCAGTGCCAAATCATTTGGTATGTATATTGCTTCCATTGAGGACCCTTCTAAAGCTAGGCTCAGTAATCCACTTGGAAGATGGGAAAATCTGAGGGATAAGAAGGACAGCCAGGATCCTCACCCTGTTTCAGAGCTACCTCAGCCCCTTCCAAGGTAAGTGGAAGAGAAATAAATAGCCTTTGCTGACTCTAACTAAACCACTCACAGGTTGGGCTATAGCTAAAACCCCAGCTCAGCTGTGAAGCCAAAATCTTGCCACTAGAAGCAGCCAAAGGCTGATGTATTCTCTGCTTTTGTCTATTGTGTCTGGCAATATTACTTCTTTTGGCACCAATATTTGAATTGATGGTAAAACTGAAAAAAAATTGCACAATTACACCAGCAAAAATCCCCTCTCTTTTCTTTCCTTCCTCTAGCACTTTGATAAAATAGACCACCTTATATTTGATGTTATTTCTTTGGTTTGATCAGCTGGCAAGAATAATTCATCTCCGGGGATTGAATTTAGTAGTGTCCTGCAAGTGCCAGGAGTTCCAGAGCCCTTAATGGAACTTTGGCAGGCAAGACAGCAGTAATTGTACAGCAGGTACAATGGGAGTGGGAGGCTGGTACTGCAGAGCTGTAATCTTCTCCCTTTTCCCCCCAGCAGTTCTGAAAAGAAACTAGTATCTAAATTAGGTGTTATTTTAGATTGCAACTTGTCACATATAATAGAAACGACACTTTAAAGTAGGCAGATGCCAGTTGGATTTGTTGGTATCTTGGGATAGCAATTGTTGGCTCATTTATTCATCCAAACAGTCATTCAAATAACAAGTATCATGTCCACCAGAAGGACATGTCAGTCTCTGGACATAGGAATCTCTTGGTGATCTCTAAGACATAAAAGGAGTCATTAACAGTCATTATTGCTAAATGTCTGTTTATCCAATGCATGACCCAGAGAAGCTCTGAGATTTTGTGGAATATTTCTTCCTATCCTAAAGCATTCATTCAAAAGCCAGATTTCATTATCTTTTTGGTGGGCCAGAGAGACTGGCCCACTTCTCTGCAGAGGGAAAAATGATGAGCTTCCCTACCAATTTTTGGACAGACCCTCCCTCTACCTCCTTTGACTGTATACAGTTGAAGGAGATACTGATTTATGTATTGAATAGCTACAAATTGCAATGAATCATATAGGCAACAAGATAAACATTACCTCTTTGACCTAAAGGGAGGAAAACCTTTTCATACATAATTGTAATATAAGGCTAATTCTGGTTAAAAAAAAAAAGTTTATGGTAAGTTGCTTAATAAGAATCCCAGAGAGGAAGGTTATTTTATTAACATAATAGGATAGATAGATACAAACACATATTGAAAATAATAATATCATAGGTTATTTTTTAAAACACAGGCACTAGAAACCAGTTGAGATACGAATGTTGAAAACTGAGGAAGCAAGATAGATTAAACTAATATAATAATTCCTTAACTGTTGAAAATGGTAATGTTTGAAAAATTTGAATTATCATTATTATTAAAGATTCCAGGAAGCCAGAGACTTCTGGGTAATGTTTAAGTCATTGGTAATTGATCTGACATTTAATGGTAAACGTTGATTCCATAATGCTGAAACAAGGTCAATGGGTCAGGAGACTTCCATTACCTGATTTAGCTGACCTCTTTGCATGACATATCAGAGTATTGATCAAGGTTGTTATGTGGAGTTGGACAGAAAGTTCTGTGCCCCTCTTTTAATGTTCTTTAAAAACTGGGTCTAGATATCATATTATATTTTGCTATGATCTGAATTTCTTTCTGCTCCCAATAGAGGGGTCTTGTTCTGACTCTTGCTTGTTTATCTTTTATTTGGCTGTGTTACTTCACAAGTCTTAAGTCTTCAACTGAGCATTCTGTGTCCAGGGTTCATTCACCTCAAGGCAGCTCCCCACTGCATTTTGCCTCCAAATGTTATTAATCTCAAAACTTGAATGTTGGTAACAGACTCTTAGTCAGTTTCGTTGTGCTTTGTGGAGCTGTGGTTCTGAATGATCAGAAAAAATTTGTTGTTCATGTTGGTAAACTTGGATTTATTTTTGTGTTATATTAGCAACAAAGGGGTACCAGTTTAACTGGAAGATTTATTCTATTTTAGCTTATGTATGTTATCTGTTTTGTCATTATCTTTTATTTGATTATGGAAATGTTAAGCCAGACTTCCTAGATACAGTTCCTTCCTAGATCTGAACAATGAAGAAATCATTCAATTCAATTTCTAGCACTGTAGAAATTTATAGTGCTTTGAACTTTTCTAAACAGCTTTTGTATATATTTTCTCATTTAATCTTCCTAATTCTTCTGTAAATAGAAATATTTACTGTTGATAAGAAAACCCTAACCCTTTATCAAGCAATCATATTACATTTCCACTGCAAATAACTAATGTAAACCATAGAAATTGTTCTACAAGGGTCAACTGATTATTAGACCTACATCTCATTTTCATGTTGTTAACATGAGAAGAGCTTTATTATTAAGACAATTTAAAGTGCTGTTGTATGGTGGAGATTGTCAAGATGTCCACCAAAATCTGTACCCTACTTCTTTTTTTAGGAAGATAGAATCTTAGCAGGAGCAAGACTACTCAGCTACAGACTATATTTTCCAGCTCCCTCTGTAGATAGGTCTGATCATAAGACTAAGATACCTTCTGTGAAGTGTGAGTGTTCTGGTGTCCAGATGTCCCTGCAAAGCCTCATGCAGTCTCCAATAGGGTTTTTTCTTAGGTGACTGAATCTTGAGTGTATGCTGGGATTAGGGGTGTGTGATCAAACCACTGATTGGTTTCAAACCATTCTAATCCCGGAAGCCTAGATAGAGCTTAAAAGGAACAGAAAGACACTGCTAAGGCACCTTGTTGCTTTTTCTGTCTTCTGCTTGCCATGAACTATTCTCCTTTGCAAATCCATCTTGCCCCAGAGCCAGCATATTATGGATTGAACTTCTACAAGCCATGAACTAAATGAACCTTTTTTCCTTTAACTTTGAGTATTGGGTATTTTGTCTCAGCAATGAGAAAACTGTCTGTGACAGTGAGAAAGTGATGGATGCCATTTAAGTCAAGTCTTGAAAGCTTGCCGCCCCACCTCAGTCCTCTCTTCCTACCCATGGACTGACATGGTGATAGTGAGAGGGACCTTAGAAGCAGACGAAGATGAAGATGTTACTCTCATTCTGGGTTAGTTACCAATGACTGAGTAGAGCAAAGCCTCTTTGAGCGCCCCCACCCCCTGCACCTCCAACCATAGACTGTATTACTTGAGAAAAGAGTATGCTTCGATTTTATCTGAACCACTATGTTTTGGGGAATATTTATTTGCTTCACTGATTTAGTCTACCTACCTAACATGGATGGCTACTTGATTTCACTAGAAGAAAAGCTTCCGGAGCATTCAAACTAGGGTTGCTGATGAAAATAGAAATGATTAAGCTTGTCCTATGCTTTCTTTTCATCGGATATTTGGTAGAGAGAAGTAAGGTTATGAGCACAGGAGACAACTGTAAGAGGGTTACGTGGAGGATAAAGGAGGCAGTACAGAGGTGAGATCTGTCCTACAGAAATGTCCACACTTCCCAGAAATGAAAGTGAATAAAAACATTTAAAAATAGAACAAGAACATTCCCCCCCATTCATAACTTTTAAAAAACTTTTAAAAAGCTTTTATCAAGCATTTTGAACTCATTGGATATCAGCAGGTAATGAATTCTATATTATTCTTACTTTTACCGATTATAATGAACAGGGCTCTTTATTATAGTACACTGAATCAAATTTAAGCATTAAGAAGGGCTCTAAGATTAAAAACAGGGGAAGAGTCACTCTGTATGCAAGGTACAGAAAGTAACCTATTTCTTCTTAGATCTTTTCCAACTAAGTTGTGTCTTTTGTCTTTAATGCTTCTCACTTAGATCTTTATCTTAGTAGGTCATCTCAAATGTTTTGCATGCTAGAATCCAGAGAAATACAGCGATAAGCATCACCAACATTTATTGATGAAACAACTGCTTGATATCCTCTAGAGGTGCTCCCAACATGCACTCGCATGAAAGTAGACCACATAGCAATTTCAGGGGATCTCACAAGAGAAGCCAGGGGGGCAGTGTGTGCAGTAACCCTCAATCATTCCTGCCCGTTGTATCTGATCTGCACCTGGCACAACTTCAGAAAAAGCCACACATTCAGGCTAAATCAAGAATGAAAAAAAGAGGGCAAATTGCT